>JAQOTM010000101.1:226923-351026 GCA_029168755.2 Tillandsia fasciculata | reverse complement strand
TCCCGTCAACTGAGAAATCCAATCAAAATTTGTCTTCGCCCCTTTAATCTACAAATTTTTCTTAAACTTCCCACGAATTTTATTTACTACATTTTGGACCTACTCTCAAGCCCTCGAAAGAGACCCCGAAAATGCTTCGCGTTAACTTGCGCTGTCAAAACTGCAGTTTCAGCATTCACGGAAGCATTTTTCCTCGCTTCGTTCTCCGATTTTTCCTTAATACTTACCTAGGTTTTTCACCCCTTTTTAATAAGAAAACTTTTGTGAGACACCCCACGATTTCTTTTTAAATTTTGGGGCACTCTAAGCCCTCGAAAGAGAGCTCCGAAAATGCTTCGCGATTAACTTGCACTGTCAAACTGCAGTTTTCAAATTCACGAAGCATTTTTCTTCGCTTCGTTTCCGATTTTTCCTTAATAACTTACCTAGGTTTTTCACCCCTTTTAATAAGAAAACTTTTGTGAGACACCCCACGATTTCTTTTAAATTTTTTGGGGCACCCTAAGCCCTCGAACAGGGCTCCGAAAATGCTTCGTGATCAAAATTTTCAAAATTTCCAGATTTGGCTAAGTCCTCGGGTTCAAGTCACTTTTCGACCCGATCCCCTTCGCGTCAGCCCGAACGCACCGAACTCGACTGTAATCATGTTTAAACACGTTACAAGTATTTTCGCCGCATTTTACCATTTTGCGAATTCGGCGAACGAGGACTTAAATTTTGCAAATTTGAAGCTTCACTCTCAACTACAACTCACTTTTCGACTCAACGGCTTTTGCATCGATTCGAAATGCTTCCAACCCACTTGTAATTACATTTGAAATGTGTTACAAGTATTTTTGCTGGATTTCGCCCTTTTCGCGAAAATCGCCAACAAGGACCTAAGATTCACAATTGAAGCTTCAAATTCTCAACTCCAACTCACTTTTCGACTCGATGACTTTTGCATCGATTTGAAATGCTTCCAACTCACTTGTAATTACATTTGAAATGTGTTACAAGTATTTTTGCTGATTTCGCACTTTTTGCGGAAATCGCCAAACAAGGACCTAAGATTCACAATTGAAGCTTCAAATTCTCAACTCCAACTCACTTTTCGACTCGATGACTTTTGCATCGATTTGAAATACTTTCAATTCACTTGTAATTACATTTGAAATCTGTTACAAGTATTTTTGCTGAGTTTGGCCATTTCTGGGTCACCAAAGCCTCGCTGTATCAAAAATCGCTGGCGGACCCCGTTCTCGCAATCCGGGTGTCCGATCGACGCGGAATTTTTACTGTGGCCTTAAAACAATATTACGGAGCTCCCAGAATTTTCTCAGAATTTTCTGACTCTATGAATTTTCTGCTAAAAATCTGGGCCCCCTTTTTCAATTAAAATTCTAAATCCCGCATTTTTAATCCGATTTCGGCCCAATTCGCTTCCACATCATCCTCACTTCTCTAACTTTCATAAAAATAGTATTTCATACCATTTTATTTAGATTTATTATATGTGCCGAAAATCCGGTACATTACATTCTACCCCCCTTAAAATAGTTTCGTCCTCGAAACTTGAGTCACACTTCGACTCAAATCTGATCGAGAGGGAGGAATCTTACCCCCAATGTTGGGCCTACTATACATCGTTACTAGGCATCATACTGCCACAAATGACCCAGCCTTTATTTGCGAAAATTTTTCACTTTAATTCCGCCATCATTCTTTCGCAACGAGGTTGCATCTGCAACCACTTACACTTACCGCATTTTTCCAGTCGCTCCGCTGCCTAATGTGGAGGGCGAAGGCCAATCCACAAGTCCTCTGCTATCATGCACGCCGCTAGTGCTCTAAGTCCACGGGTTATCAGCTAACCCGATATATCAGATTACTAATAGGTTCACAAACCACGGTCCAACAGGGGCCTATAGCCCAAACTAGTCCAACACTGTACAACGGCTCTCGCTAGCCCACAGACCTAATCGTCAAACGGGTAGATCCGTACTTAGGATCACTACACCAACACTCCTACTAGGAGCTACAATACCTCAGTCATCACTAGCACTACGGCTTGATCACATCACACACTCTCAGTGTACTAACAGCCTCAAGGCTCACACGTGGCATTTCACGTTCCGGGTCATCGCTCGGACTACCGCCTCGACCAAATCTCTAACATGCCCCGCCCTCAGGTCTCGGGCCGCTGTCTCTCCCAGCCGACTGCGCCTGCCCACTGGGCTACAGGCCCACAGTCCACAAACATGGTCCAGGCACGGATCGTCCCCAAGCGAACCCGCTGATCGTCGCCACGCGACCACTACGCTCACTAAGCAAAACCCACAACTAGTCGTCAATCTATGACCCAAACAATCTATCAACTCTGGCCACACTGAGCAAAGGCTAATGCGCCAACTAATCAGCTCTCTCGGCTAAGCGATACTTGTGCTCCATGAGCACCAAAATAGTTGGGCGTCCAACGCCCCTACGCTAACTCGCAAAAATCCAGTGTTAAGCAACTTGCTTATATACGCGTATGACCCTTGTACACCTCTCCCAACTAGGTTGAGGCATCACAACGACTGTTCACCAACTCTGGTGATTAACTCGCAAATCCTGCGGTGGCAATCCCTGCCATTACACCGATCCATCAGAACGGCGCCACAAAACTCTCGCTCTTTCGAGAGGTTCTCGCATCCTGAAGCCTACTCTAGGCTTCGCCAACACTACTACGTGGCAACCTAGCCACAATCAACACGCCACACGGTCACTACCGTCATCAGGGCGAACTCACGCCGCCAGGCCCGTAAATCTTCCTTGCCCTAACCCTTAGGGCACAGCAACTTGGCTCTCGCGATATAGCGATCACCATTACCTCGCGAGTCGGTCTCTTACTGGACCTTACTAACCATACTTTGCCAGCAACATAGCTGACACAAGCGTAAAACACCCTATGCTGAAGGTGTTGGCTGCGCCGACAAAAGTTCGGCGGCCACAGCCATTTCTTACTGTCGCCCCTACGGGCGGCGACGCCGTATACCTATGCGTCATTTATGCAGCCTCAACTTGTTGCGCTATCAGTCACTGAGCCCATCTATCTGCTCTGACTGTCAAGCTGACGCCACTCTTAGGCGTCGGAATCTGTCTTCCTGTCGACGGAAATCTCCGCTGACGGCACGAAGCTTGACCTGCCGCTGGATCACACCAACAAGTGCGGTCACCTGTTATCGCAGCTCGTGTACCTTGTTTGACCTAGAGCCCTCTCGTGACTCGAGTCAAAATAGGTGCGTCTCCCTATGTGGTGTCATCGCTAATATGCACACCACAACGAAACGATTAGCCCAAATTTAGCCATTTGAGCAACGCGCAATCTATACACCGACAGAAAAGCTCGTCGACCCAATCATGCGAAAGTATAAGAGGGTACTCCTTTTCATCTCCAACATTACGTTGTCGGCCGCCAACGTAATAGTCCGAAGAATGAAAGCTCATTTCCCTCGATCAGTCCCAACATCCTTCGTGGGAACAATAGTAACCAATCAATTACTTTCGCCCAAAAATCCACGCACTCTCTCGTGCCTAAACCCTAGAGTCTCCCTAAGGTTTGCTAACCACCTAGGACTATTCCTAGGCTCTGATACCACTCTAATCTGTCACGCCCCGAGTCCGCCAATTTGTACGGTTCGGGCACGCCAACAGACCCGCCAATCAGGTAAAACCTTTTTCTACCTGAAAGGAACGGTAACATCCATAATAACACAACAAGTGTATGCGGAAGCTCAATATCAGAGTACTAAAAATCACTACAAATTTAAATTTTTGCAACAACTAAAGCGGAAATGGAAGCATGCAAGAGTGAACCATAACTTAAATTTATTACACTTTACATCTCTGAACTTGCAAATAAATTTATTACAATTCCTTTACATAAATTCCTCACCATACAATGTTCACTCAAGAAATATATAAAGGGATACCTCTGCTAGACCCTCTAGGTCTCTATGCTGCTGGGCCCTTGCCCCTGTCGTATGCCTCGCCGTCTGCATCTGAACCGTCTCGTCCGCTGTATCCACACCCGAACCTGTGGGGGGTCACCCAAGGGGTGTGAGAACTCCGACAGAGTTCCCAGTGGGTTCAACCACCGAGAAAAAGTGTCCTACACCACTTGGTCCAATGGAAGCAATAACAATAGAGTGCTAGGAAACTAAAATCCTCAACATCAAAATGCTGCTATGCAATATAATATATCACTGCACTATACTATCTGTGTCTAATCATCAACCATCACTACTCTGTCTAGCCACACTAGGCTGCTAAGCACCAACTCGGCCACTATGCCGCTGTATACAGAGTCAAACTATCCCGGCCACCTTGGCCACTCTAATTTCTCTTTATTCTTTAAATTCTGGTGCTTTAGTTCAAGTTAACCCTCAGAAATTCTTATCCAACGGGCCCCAGCCCGGTAGTCCTGCTACCATAAGATAAGATTTCTAAGGTTGCCGATAGCACCCGCAAGTGCTACCCCGCCCAACGGGGAACTTGTCCTACGGGTCACTGCCCGGGAGAGGGACACTGCCCTTGGCTCCGACAAGGCTACTTTTTACCCCGAAGGTACGCTCGTTTTATCTTTATGTTTTCTTTCTTTTCTTTTCTTTTTCTTTCTCTTTTTACTTTAGTTCTTAGCCTCTTTGCCTTTGAACACTTGCTTTTCTTTCTTATTCGAGCTTATAGCTCCCTCTTTGCCGCTAGCAAATCTCTTTATCTTTCCCTTGAGCATTTAGCTCTTTGCTTTCACTTTAAGCCTTTCGAAAGTAGCTCGTCCGACGGGTCACTGCCCAGGGAGTCCTGCTCCACTTGACGAGTCTCAAATTCGAAGGCGCCATTTACATTCTCTTTATGCTTTTTAGCCACTTTTAGCTTGCTTTTAACTTTGCCTTTTTACAACAATTTATCTCTTATCCTAGGTCTTGCCATCAGGATAATTAGAGAGTCTCCTGGACTCTTAAACATTTCACCTTTATTTCTTTAACTCAAATTGAAGTTAAAGTTATTATCCATTTGCCCATACACCCTATGACCCACTCTAGGGTTATATTATTTAGCTCTTTGACTTTGTGATTACACAAACTTTTCCTTAGAGTTTGACTCTAAGTTGATCACTTTGCTATCAGTTTAATTCTTTAACTTTGTGGCCACATACTCTTTTCTTTGCCGAACTTGGAGTTACATTATCTCTATTTACCTGTTGCACTTTGCATTTAGAGTTATCTTGACTCTAATCCATTTTCTGTGAGTATAAACTCCACTAATTCACCTTAGGTTCTCTTACCTAAGTTTCGTATCATGTTTAACCTAGAGTTCCTTGACTCTATGTTAACTAGTCTATTCTCGACCCACTAACTTACCTTAGGTTTCCTTTACCTAAGTCTTATATCATGCTCATCCTAGAGTCCTTGACTCTATGTTGATCACTCTATCCAATGTCCTTAGGTTATCTCCTAAGATAATGCCACTCATTAAATCCTAGGATACACTCCTAAGTTTGATGCCACTCATTAACCCTGAGTCTAGGTTTTCTCCTAGTCTTACTACCAGCATGTCCTTTTTCCTTATGCTTTCACATGATTCCTAGGGCTATACCCTAACATGCTCACAATAACAAATAATTGATTCCCCTTTTTACGCATGCAATTATTTCCATTTCAGTCATCAATAAAGTTTAACATCTACGCAGGCAATCATTATCCATATTTAGCAATTCAGAAAAATTCACTTTTCTATCTGCATCCTTCTACACATGCAAGTTTATCTCTTATTCTAATAATTAGAAAAGTTTACTTCTCTTCTATATCCATCTACACATGCAAAATTCAATCATAATTACCCAACGCCTCTAACAGGCTACTATCATGCTTCAAGATCAAAAGCAGAGGAAAAAGTGGAGAAGTCACCCATTTTCGGTAGAATCCCCCACCTCGGTGTATTCTTTTGGTCCTTGGAAGAGACAATTTCAACTCCTTGAATCCATGAGACTTCCCTACATTGTAAGGAAAGCAAAAGATAAAGCAATTGCTTTTACATGATTCACTAAAATTCATAAGGCGGTAAAACTAACCCCTTTTTGACAACTTAAAGGGAAAAATCACTATTTGGTCATTTTCCCCCATCAAAAGGCTAATTTTTGATTGGTTCGTAGAAATGAGAGGAGAATAATCCTCCCATGGCATGTTGCCAAAAAGAAACTTGCTCAACTCGATTCGGGGTCAAAATGCTCTCAAAAATTTGAGAAAAGCTCAATTTTTGAGAAGAGAATAATATTTGGTCATTTTCCCCCACCAAAAGGCTAATTTTTGATCGGTTCGTAGAAATGAGAGGAGAATAATCCTCCCATGGCATGTTGCCAAAAAGAAACTTGCTCAACTCGATTCGGGGTCAAAATGCTCTCAAAAATTTGAGAAAAGCTCAATTTTGAGAAGAGAATAATATTTGGTCATTTTCCCCCACCAAAAGGCTAATTTTGATCGGTTCATAAAAATGAGAGGAGAATAGTCATCCCATGGCATGTTGCCAAAAAGAAACACGCTCAACTCGATTCGGGTCAAAACGCTCTCAAAAATTCGAGAAAAGCTCAATTTGAGCAATTTCCCCCAATTCACCGATTTTGCATTTGGCAAATCAAGAAATTGCATTTTAAAATTGGAGAGAACTCAATTTGGGCAATTTCTCCCAACTACCGATTTTGTAAAGAAAAGAAGAAGAAATTTTCTTCTTTCTTCTTTTATTCTTTTCTTTTCCTTCTCATTTCTTCTCTTTTTCTTCTTCTCTTCCCCTTTTTTTTTTTTTTCTTTTTTTTTTTTTTTGCAAAGGCTGCTGCAGGGCAGCAACTTGCACAATTGCTGCCCTGCTGCAGGTAGCAAACAGCAGCAGCAATGCTGCTGCTGCGGCTGCTGGCTCAGCCAGCAGCAGCAGCTCATGCTGCTGCTATGCTTAACCAGCAGCAGTAGCTGCTGGTAGCCAGCCAGCAGCAGCCAAGCTGCTGCTGCTGGCTCTGCTGGCTGCTTAACCAGCAGCAGTAGCTGCTGGTAGCCCAGCCAGCAGCAGCCAATGCTGCTGCTGCTGGCTCTGCTGGCTGCTTAACCAGCAGCAGCAGCTGCTGGTGACAGCCAACAGCAGCAGGCGCAGGGCAGCAGCAGCAACTAGCTGCTGCGGCCCAGCCCTGCACCTCCCCTCCTTTTTTTTTTGTTTCTTCTTCCTCCTACAGCCAAGAAGGAGGAGGGAGAGAGAGAGAGATAGAGATAGAGAGAGAGAGAGAGAGAGACATATTTACCTTCTTTCTCCTTCTTCTTCTTCATCTTCTTCTTCTTTCTCTTCTTCTTCTCTCCTTCTTCTTCTTCTTCTCTTTCTCTATTCTTTTTCTCCTTTCTTTCTCCCTGCTCCAACAGAGAACGAAGAGAGAGAGAGGTATGGGTTTTCTTCTTTAAAAGAGAGAGGCAATTAATTTTCTGCAGAGGGTGGTTGGGAAAAAGGGGGATTTACTAAAATGCCCCTCAATTTCAAAAATATCCCAAAACTGCCCCTTTTTCCTGCAGTTTTTCCTGCAGTGAACTTTTTCGGATAGCCCTCTTTAACCACGTTTTCCCGTCAACTGAGAAATCCAAATCGAAATTTTTCTTCGCCCCTTTAATCTACAAATTTTTCTTAAACTTCCCACGATTTTATTTAAAATTTTGGACTACTCTAAGCCCTCGAAAGAGAGCCCCGAAAATGCTTCGCGATTAACTTGCGCTGTCAAAACTGCAGTTTCAGCATTCACGAAGCATTTTTCCTCGCTTCGTTCTCCGATTTTTCCTTAATAACTTACCTAGGTTTTTCACCCCTTTTAATAAGAAAACTTTTGTGAGACACCCCACGATTTCTTTTAAATTTTTGGGGCACTCTAAGCCCTCGAAAGAGAGCTCCGAAAATGCTTCGCGATTAACTTGCACTGTCAAAACTGCAGTTTTCAGAATTCACGAAGCATTTTTCTTCGCTTCGTTCTCCGATTTTTCCTTAATAACTTACCTAGGTTTTTCACCCCTTTTAATAAGAAAACTTTTGTGAGACACCCCACGATTTCTTTTAAATTTTTGGGGCACCCTAAGCCCTCGAAACAGGGCTCCGAAAATGCTTCGTGATCAAAATTTCAAAATTTCCAGATTTGGCTAAGTCCTCGGGTTCAAGTCACTTTTCGACCCGATGCCCTTCGCGTCAGCCCGAAACGCACCGAACTCGACTGTAATCATGTTTAAAACACGTTACAAGTATTTTCGCCGCATTTTACCATTTTGCGAATTCGGCGAACGAGGACTTAAATTTTGCAAATTTGAAGCTTCAACTCTCAACTACAACTCACTTTTCGACTCAACGGCTTTTGCATCGATTCGAAATGCTTCCAACCCACTTGTAATTACATTTGAAATGTGTTACAAGTATTTTTGCTGGATTTCGCCCTTTTCGCGAAAATCGCCAAACAAGGACCTAAGATTCACAATTGAAGCTTCAAATTCTCAACTCCAACTCACTTTTCGACTCGATGACTTTTGCATCGATTTGAAATGCTTCCAACTCACTTGTAATTACATTTGAAATGTGTTACAAGTATTTTTGCTGAATTTCGCACTTTTTGCGGAAATCGCCAAACAAGGACCTAAGATTCACAATTGAAGCTTCAAATTCTCAACTCCAACTCACTTTTCGACTCGATGACTTTTGCATCGATTTGAAATACTTTCAATTCACTTGTAATTACATTTGAAATCTGTTACAAGTATTTTTGCTGAGTTTGGCCATTTCTGGGTCACCAAAAGCCTCGCTGTATCAAAAATCGCTGGCGGACCCCGTTCTCGCAATCCGGGTGTCCGATCGACGCGGAATTTTTACTGTGGCCTTAAAACAATATTACGGAGCTCCCAGAATTTTCTCAGAATTTTCTGACTCTATGAATTTTCTGCTAAAAATCTGGGCCCCCTTTTTCAATTAAAATTCTAAATCCCGCATTTTTAATCCGATTTCGGCCCAATTCGCTTCCACATCATCCTCACTTCTCTAACTTTCATAAAAATAGTATTTCATACCATTTTTATTTAGATTTATTATATGTGCCGAAAATCCGGTACATTACAATTTAGGAGTAAATCTTTTTAATTTTGTGAAATTAATTGGATTGAATGACATCTATGTGAATTCATCGTTGTTTAAAGCACTTAAATGGATTTCTTGATGGTATACAAATCGGTATTTGAAAAATTTCAAAATTGTGGATTTGTTTCAAGAAATTTTTGCTTTTTGGCTCTGGTATACCGTTATCTTATGTTTAGTACCGGAACCACGATTCCGGATCAGAAAACCCAATCCGGATCCCGAACTTGAAAATCTCTGTTTTTCACTTGAGTACCGGTACTCCCTATTTAGTACCGGAACTAAACTGCGGATCCGGATCACCTCCTGTTTTCAATCCGGAACCCGAACGAAAGATTTTCAGGTTTTGCACTGTGTACCGGTACGCGACTTATTGGTACCGGTACGCGGACTGGATTACTTTATATTCCGGAACCCAAGCTTATTATTCCATCTCTCCCACTTCAAAACCCTCCCTCTCTCTCTCTAAAACTTCTCTAAGGGTTTTTCTCTTCAGATCTAGAGATTTGGTGCCTTGATTTGTAAGTTTTTCATTAATCTTGTTTTCTTTTGCTTCAAAACCCTAGTTTTTAGGTTTTGATATTTTATTTAGGGATTTTTGAATAGATTCTTACTTTAAATGAAATCTCTTGCATAAATTACCCTTGATTCATGTTTAGAACATATATGGTACATTTCTATGCAATTAGATTCAGGTTTTCATGCTTATATGATTGAATCTAACTTTTGTTACGGAATTTGAGTTGGCGTATTTCGTGAATGTATTATGTCTTGAAGATTGAAGATGAAAAAAGTTTGGATCATATACCTCAATCTCAAGAAAGAAGAATTCAAAAGGATCAGGTATGTTTAACTAAAGATTTTTGGTGATCCGAATACTTCTTGTAGTGTAGAAACACTTGGAAGAATTTTTTATTGCATAAAAATCAAAAACTGGACATGGGACATGTTCAGGATCCGGATCAGACCTTGCAATCCGGATCCCGAAGGGTGATTGTTCATTGGCAATTTCAATCCGGATCCTAGGCCATTCCGATCCGGATCCCGAACATGGGATTTTGCTGAATTGCATGAACGATCCGGATCGGGGATTCGATCCGGATCCCGAACCCTTGGATTTCTGGAATCGTCTATCTTGCTACTGACAATCCGGATCGCCAAATCCAATCCGGATCGCCGTCCTGAAAATTTCCAGAAAAGGCTGTTTTTGATCCTTATCTTCTTCCAATGGTTTCTAACCTATAAATAGACCCTTTATTCATTTTTAGGGCATCCGGACTTAATAGAAAAATATACCGAAAGAGAAAAATCCACATATAGAGAAGAAAGGAAATCAATAGATTAATTCTATGTTTCTTCATCTATATTGATTGATTTGATTCTAGGTTTTCCAAACTCAGATTTTGAGTAGAATCAAATCAATGAATACTTAGATGGTATTTCCGATCTATTTCTAATCTAAGTATTCGGCGGATCATCACCACCCAAAAACAACGATTTACCCCAAATCGGCGCGTGGACTCGCGTGGCCTTGTGGATTCAAGGTGCAACCGCTCTCGTGGATTCGGAGCGAGGTACGTTCGTGGATTCGAAGCGTGCTACTGGGTGAAGACCGTGGATTCGGTCGGACGTCGTGGACTCGACGTTGGACGCTGTGGATTCAGCGTTGGGCGCAGATCGTGGATTCGAGAAGCGTCGTGGAGCGAGCGGAGAAGATCTACTAGGAGCGTATGGTAAAAGGTTGAGTCGTCTGTGAGTACGTTATATCACCTTGTACGTGTGTTAATTCTAGTGGATTTCGCCGTGTTATCGGTCCCGTGGTTTTTTACTCCGGTTTGGAGTTTTTCCACGTAAAAATCTTGCGTGTTCATTTATTTTTCCGCATTGGGTTTTATTGCGCAATGATTTTTTGAGTGTTTATTGTTTACACCTATTCACCCCCCTCTAGGTGTTTTTTCCCCTATTTAGATCCATATTAGTATAACCCAACAAGTGGTATCAGAGCGGGAATAGGGTTGTAAACAATGGTTGAAGGTGGAAACATCAATCGACCCCCTTTCTTTGATGGAACAAATTATGCGTACTGGAAAGTACGGATGAAAGCCTTTTTAATTTCCATCGACGAAAGGGTGTGGCAATCAATTGAATTAGGATGGTCTAATCCAACTGAAATTATTTCTGATGTTCGCACCTTAAAACCTAGGTCGAAATGGACCAAGGAAGAGATAGATTCATCTTCTTACAATGGCAAAGGAATTAATGCTCTATTTAATGCTTTGTCACAAACAGAGTTCTCTCGCGTCTCGGCATGTGAGACTGCGAAAGAAATCTGGGATGTTCTTCAAGTTACGCATGAGGGAACTAACCTTGTGAAGATTCAGAAACTGCAAATGCTTACGAGCAAGTTTGACTCTATCTCTATGGCAGAGAATGAATCTTTCACTGACTATTACACACGATTGCAAGACATCGTAAACTCATGTGCTAACTTGGGAGAGAAGATTCCAGAATTTAAAGTTGTAAGAAAAATTTAAGAACTCTTCCTGAACGATTTCGCCCGAAGGTCGCAGCCATTGAAACAATTAAACACCCGGACGAAATGCGTGTAGAAGAATTAGTTGGTGCATTACAAACTTATGAAATGACATTTCCTACTAACTATTCTTCTGGAAAGGCATCCTCTTCTAAGTCTTCAGGTTATGCATTGAAATCAACAAAGAAGAAGACGCGGATTCATCCTCCTCGGACGATGACGAGAACCTATCTATGGAGGACTTTGAGAAGCAGCTCGCTCTCTTGACAAGGAAGTTTCGCCGCAACTTTCGAAGGGGTAATTCAAGCAAAACTCCATCCTTCGGAAAGTCGAAGAAAGGCAAGGGTTCTTCAAGCTACAAGTCAAGAAAGCAAGAGAACTTCTCAAAGGATAAGAAAAGTTCAGAGGGACAAGTACAGTGCTTCAAATGTCGAGGCTACGGCCACATTGCAACGGAGTGTCCCAACAAGAATCCGGCAAAGAAGAAGGCGATGCAAGTCGTCACTTGGGATGACAACTCAACGTCAAATGAGTCATCCTCAAGTGATGAAGAAGACAACGCGACAGCATTCCACGCGTCCACTACATCTTCACCCTTCATGTGCTTAATGGCAAGTACATCCGATTCCTTGTCCAACTCCTCCCATGTTGAAAAGATTGCAACGGACGATGAATCGAGATGATTCTGAAGGTGAAGATTTTGCTCTTGCCTACCATAAGCTTTTGAGGGATTCAAAGAAACTGGCAAAGCAAAACCGGAGTTGAGAGGGAGATTGCAGGATCTCGAAGAAGAAGTAAAAAGGGCATCTTCTCTCTCAAACGATCTTGAAGTGGAAAGGGATAATCTAGCCAAAGCAAATGTTTCCCTTCAAGAGTCCAATGAGCTTTTCGAGAAGAACATGAGAAATGGTGGATAAAGCGAATTACTTCTTGAAGCTCTACGGCGAGGCTCGACAGGAAAAATGGAAATGACAAAGACCATACTCCAACTAAAGGATGACTTAAAGCGATTCTCTTCTGGAAGGAGTAAGTTGGACAGACTTCTTGGTCTTGGTCAAACAAATAAGTTCGGCCTCGGATACACTCAAACTGGAGACATTCCAAGTTCGAGTGGGACAGTTTTTGTGCCTCAGTCGGTATCTCCTCCTCCGACACCGGAATTCACGACAAGCAACGACAACAAGCCTACTTCATCCTCTTCGGGATCGTCAAGAACTAAGGTATGTTTTCGTTGTGGCATTTCAGGGCACATAAGGAGAAATTGCAAGACGGGAGCCAAACGCTCACCTCAAGCACCTCTTGCAATGACTACCAAAAGGTGATTCCTCAGAAATCAATTGCAAATCATTTGAAGGAAAAGAGCCTTGGTAGTTCACCGCTCAAGACGACATCATCAAGGAGCAGCAATTCTTCAACAAGACGCTTTCACCTAGGAGAATAACTTCACGACCATTACCGACGCATTCCAAAAAGGTTTGGGTGCGCAAAGGTGAAATTTTTCCTTGTCTTGTTACCAATGTTTCCTTGCATGCATATGATAGTTCGTCTTGGTATCTGGATAGCGGGTGTTCCCGTCACATGACCGGTGACAAAAACTGTTTTCAAACCTTTGAGAAAATCTCCGGAGGACTTGTTGTTTTCGGAGATGGTCGGTCTTCCAAAATTGTTGGAAAGGGAACTATAGCTATTCCAGATGGCCCGGTTCTAAATAATGTGTTATTTGTTCATGGCCTTAAGACTAACCTCATAAGCATAAGTCAACTTTGTGATAATGGTTATTCAGTTAATTTTTCATCTGATGAATGTACTGTAACTGACAAGAACCATGTTTTCTTTTAAAAGGGGTTAGATCAGAAAACAATTGTTATGTAGTTCCTCTAAAATTTCTGAAAAATGTAACCTAGCATCTTTGAAAAATGAAACACTTTGGCATGAAAGGCTAGGTCACATAAACTTTAAGGAACTTGCTAGAATTTCAAACAAAGATGTGGTCAAGGGGGTTCCTAAACTTTCTTTTGAACAAAACATTGTGTGTGGCGGTTGCCAAAAGGAAAACAGTCTAGGACTGCACACAAGAACTTGAACCACATAGGTACAAAACGGCCTTTGGAACTTTTGCACATGGATTTAATGGGGCCAACTCGTCAACCATCTTTGGGAGGTAAATGGTATATTTTCTTATTGGTTGATGATTTCTCTAGATATTCTTGGGTAGCATTTTTAAAAGAGAAAGCTGATACTTTTGATTCTTTTCACGAGATTTGCCATCGTATTATGATTGAAAAGAATGAAAAGATTACTCGTGTTAGAAGTGATAGAGGTGGAGAATTCATAAATTCCAAATTCATTGATTTTTGCACTTCAAATGGCATTAAACATGAATTCTCAGCACCCTATACACCTCAACAGAATGGTGTAGTCGAGCGCAAAAACAGGGTCGTACAGGAGATGGCACGTGTTATGCTTCATAGCCGGAACTTACCGTTATATTTTTGGGCTGAAGCGGTGAACACTGCTGTCTATGTAATTAATCGCGTGTATTTGCGCCCGGGGACTTTAAATACACCATATGAACTATGGTTTTGTAGAAAACCTAACATCAAATATTTTCGTATCTTTGGGAGTCGGTGTTTTATTTTACGTGATCGCGAGAATCTTGGAAAATTTGACTCTCGAAGTGACGAAGGGATTTTCTTGGTTATTCTACAAACAGTAGAGCATATCGAGTTTTTAACTTAGAATCTAAGACGATCGTAGAATCGATAAATGTTAAGTAGATGAAGCTTTTCACTTTGCATCTGAAAAATCTACCCTCGATATCTCTCTTGATGATGATACACCTGCTAATGCATCTTCTTCTAACAATTCTTTCGATAATAATGATGCATCTAACGGTTCTTCAAGTTTATCTGATGTGCAGGAATCATCTCGTGTACCTCCGACTACTCCTTACCTCAAACGTTACGCATCTCCAAGGATCATCCTGAATCGAACATCATTGGAGATCCACAAGAAGGAGTCAGAACTCGGAGACAATTGGTTTGCGGATTCGCATGCTACGTATCTCAAATCGAACCAAAGAATGTTGATGAAGCTCTTCAGGATGACTACTGGATTGAAGCAATGCAGGAAGAGCTCCATCAATTTGAGCGAAACAAAGTCTGGGAATTAACGAAGCCTCCGAAGCAACACAATGTGATAGGTACCAAATGGATTTTCAAGAACAAGAAAAATGAAGATGGTACTATCATCAGGAACAAAGCAAGGTTAGTTGCTCAAGGCTACTCTCAAGTAGAAGGTATAGACTTTGATGAAACTTTCGCCCCTGTAGCTAGACTCGAGTCCATTCGTATCTTATTTGCGATTGCTTGTCATTTTAAAATCAAATTATTTCAAATGGACGTTAAGAGCGCCTTTTTAAATGGGTTTTTAAATGAGGAAGTTTATGTGGCTCAACCGAAAGGTTTTGTGGACCATAAACTACCTAACCATGTTTTTCGTCTGAAAAAGGCTCTTTACGGTCTGAAACAAGCACCGCGAGCATGGTACGAAAGGTTGACAAAGCACCTTTTGGAAAAGGGCTATACTCGAGGGGGAGCTGACAGGACTCTCTTTGTGAAGCATTATCAAAACAATTTCATTGTAGCACAAATCTATGTCGATGACATTGTATTTGGCGCAACAAGAGATAATGATGCTTCTAAATTCGCGGAGACCATGGAAAGCGAATTTGAGATGTCCATGATGGGCGAATTGACTTATTTTCTTGGATTACAAGTTAAACAAAACGATGAAGGATTCACTTGTGTCAATCCAAGTATGCAATGGAGTTGGTCAAAAAGTTTGATTTAGAAAATTCTAAGGATTTTCCGACTCCAATGGGAACTAGCCATAAGGGACTTGGAAGTGAATCACATAGTGAGAATGTAGACGAGAAACTGTATCGCAGTATGATTGGAAGTCTACTATATCTCACGGCTAGTCGCCCGGATATATCCTTCAGTGTTGGGATTTGCGCGAGATATCAATCAGCACCGAAGGAGGTTCACCTGAAAGCGGTGAAACGGATCATCCGATATATCAAAGGTACAATCAATTTCGGAATTTGGTATCCTATGGGAACAAGTTTGGATATTGTTGGATACTCAGATGCCGATTGGGCTGGATCAGTGGATGATCGGAAAAGCACGAGTGGTGCATGCTTCTATCTTGGCCATTGCCTTGTTGCATGGCACAGTAAAAAGCAAAATTGCATAGCACTCTCGACTGCCGAAGCGGAGTACATTTCAGCGGGAAGTTGTTCAACCCAATTGATTTGGATGAAAAGCGTGTTGAGCGATTTCCGGATTTCAGCATCTTCGGTAACCATTTTTTGTGACAACACTAGTGCTATTAACATTTCAAAAACCCTGTGTTGCACTCTAGAACAAAACATATTGAACTTAGATATCATTTTCTTAGAGAGCTAGTTGAATCAAATATTCTTCAACTGTCATATATTTCAACTGAGGATCAATTAGCTGATATCTTAACAAAACCTTTGGATCAAAAACGTTTTATTCACTTGCGTAAAGCAATTGGCATGCTTTCCTTGAAATAACTCTTTTGAAACCTTTGCTTAGGTTAGGTTTTGTTTTTGTTTTTGTTTTGTTCTTTATCTATGTTGTACATAGGACATTAATTGAGCATAAATCATAATTGACTTTAATTGCATCTTTTCATGCATTTAGAAATTTATTATGCTTTTGATATCATAATATTTCAATGTTGCAATGATCATTTATGTTAATTAAGTCATCTTTTAAGTGATCAAAGTCAATTTCTCTCTCAATGATCTCTTGGTATAGTCATTATCTTATTTGATTGCTTAGTCGAGTATGAATGCGAGATCAATTTTTGGTTGAATACCTTATATATTAAATAATTGATAGCCAATTGAGGGGGAGTCAAAGAAAAGTAATATGCTCAAAAGATGTGGAAAGAGTTACATCCCAATGAGGAGTGTGAAAACTACCACCACATGGAGGAAAGAGCTACCACCTCGGTCGTCCGAGTACTGTGTGCACTACCACATGAATACCAAGCATGGTTTTGTCAATTTTTGAATTAAATAAAATGCATATTGAAATACTTGACTCTGTCAAATTTCAGGTTGGTATAAGGTGGGATTTTAATGAAAGATGCTCAAAGAGCCACTCTCTTCAACAGATTGTCTAGATATATTATCTAACTTATCTGGGATTTCAAACATCTATTGATCTTGGTATTTCATTTTCTTTACCAAAATTGATGATTTGATAAAGGCATTACGCATAAGATCATGTTAGATGTAATTGAAGTTGTTCAACTTTAAGAGTTTTAATTTCATAAATTTTCGTTTCATTTTTGAGTATTTTTGATAGATTTAGTATAATCTATTTCTTGTTGTATGAAACGATGATGTTTGTTTAAAGTTGATATGCTAAAGTGCTTACATACTTTTTCTGGATTTTATAGAATTTTTCTGAATTTTTCTGATGAAAAAGTTGAAGCCGATCCGGATCGGACTAAGTTGATCCGGATCCCGAACGCAGGCTTATTCCTGCGGGTGGCCGATCCGGATCAAAATCTCGATCCGATCCGGATCACGGCTAGGGTTTTGATAAGAACAAGAGGGTTTTGATTTCTTTTGCTACAATCTTTTGTTCTTAAGCCTCCAGAGTTTCTCTCTCAAGAAATCTTCGATCTTGGAGCTTTCCTAACTCAAGTTCTTCGATTCCAAGTAAGTTTTATTGATCAAAATCTCGGTTTTTCACAGGTTTTCTATATTTTCACCAAAACGTGATGAAATTTCTCTATCTTTTTCGTTTGTGAATGGTTTTTGGTCAAATTTCTTTTGAAATAAGAACTCTGAGTAGATTAGTTTTGATTATATGCTAGGTTTTCTCAAGATTAACGAATTTTTGGGCTTCGATTTCTGAAAATTCTGTTTTAGGGCATATAATAGGAATTTTTGAAATTCATGCAATTGATCCATTTTTAAAATTCTTTTTGCAAAACTAATTTGATTCTTGGCTTCTCTACATGATTATGATTGTTTGGGTACAATTTTTCAAATTTTTGAAAACTAAAAATTTTCATGTTCTTGAGTTGTTCCCCACAGGATTTCAATCTTCTTAAAAGCACCTTGATCAATGGCATTCTCATGGATCATTCTTTTGTTAGTCACAATGGTGCACACACATACAACTGTTAAAAAGGAACAGGATGACTCAACTCGAGACAAGACAAAAGAAGCTGATGATGACAGCTCAGAATTTGATGAAGGAGAGTGGGAAGTATTCCTCAGGATAAATCAACAAAAATGTGATGAGGAAGACAGAAAATATTTGAAAGGCAAAAGACTAATGAAATCTGCCTCAATGACGAAACAATACACACGACGGAAGAATGTCAAAGAAGGCGGCATTCTACTTAATGAGCCTCGTACTAGAGCACGCTCATTCTCTGAAGTTCAACAGAGTAAATCTCCATGGATTGAGGGCCAGAACGCGCCATCTGCATCTACGCAAAATCCATCAACCTCCAAGAGAATGACTTCAGAAACAGATGCGTTGGCATCCATTCGTCAGGAGCAGCAAAAACTCTCTGCTGAACAAGAAAGGATTTCCAAAGAACTTCGGCACATTTCATCTGAGCATATGAAAATCAAGAAGAAGTATTCACATATATCAAAATTGCTCAAAGGATTTTGTAGTAACCGTAATTTTTAAAATCCACAACCCATGTTTAAATAATTTTCTGGAAATTTAAATAGCAGAAAATAAGTAAATAGGACCCCAAAAATACCGACTTTTGATCAGGGCTTGATCTCAAAAATCCGAGATCACCGTTGCGATCGTCTCGTCGAAACATGAAAATTTCATATTCACTTGTCGACGATCTGACGGTCGGATCTTCCAGAATTCAGCGATAAAAAAGTGGGCCCCACAACTTAAGTTGTGCATAGTAACCCCTATTTCTAATTCCTTTTTGGCCTCTAACGGCCGTTCCACTGTTTAAAAGTTGAAAATGGGGGTATGAGTAATGAAACCTAGCTAATTTCGACGTTCTGAACGCAATGGCACTGACGGATTTCGCGTTTGGCGACCCGTGTGCATCGAAGTGCGTGCAACGCGCTGTAATTGGTCAAACATGATGGACCAACTTTTTATCTGGTCGTCAAACAAACCAAGCGAATACGCCACTTGACAGGTCTCGACGAGCCGGACGTCGTGGCGAAGTCCGTTTCGCGAAACGACGCTCGGATCGCCTCAAAATACGTGAAAAGCATATAAATATTGCTTTTTCTCTAAATATCCTAAGTGTTCTTGGGCCAGCACCTTTGAGGCTTTGTTGGTTGGGCCTCTGCCAACTTGGGAGGCCCATGAAGATGGTTGTGCAGAACTCGGAGCTGGGGGTTTTGTGTGAACCCGGTTTGGTGCAAGAATCTTGCATTTATTAGTTGCATGCCTCTTGGACTACCCTGGGCCAGAGCACGAAGGGTCTGTGGGGTGTATTCGAAGCACCAACCTCCTCTGAATTCCCCAGATTTAACCTGTGCATTGGGAGGCCGAGGAGTCACAATTCCCATTATTGTGAACTCGGGGGAGAGAGAGAGAGTGAAAAGGTTGGAGGCCAACTCTTTTCCAAGGTGATCCAGAGATTCTGGGGAGTTCCTGGCAAAGGGTGGATCACTGCTGGAGTTGCCCGAGGCCGCGCGTGAAGGAGAACCCGAAACCGGCTTCATCCTCCTTCACCAACTCCGGCCAAGGTGAGTGCACCCTACCCCTTGATTGTTAGCCCCCGGGACCCATTGCAGTAGGTTTCCCATGTCCTAGGGACTCTATCTGCACAAGCCCGAGCCCCCATCCAGCCTGGTTGGCCGGCGGGGGCGAAGTCTCGCCGGAAACCTAGAATAGCTCCGCCGTAAGAGAACTCACAAACCACTTGACCAAAACGCACCAAAATTGGGGTGCCGAGACTGTGGAACAAGTAGAAGAAATCTGCTAAGTTTGGGAATTTTTGGTCGAGCCGTTTGCGAGAAAAATGATGCCCTAGCTTGGAGAAAGTGTGCATGATGGCCGAGCTTGCAGCTCCGGCCCGGCCGGCACCCACCGCCGGCCACACCCGGGAGCCTTCATGGGACCCTGCTGACCCCACCCGTGCCATTGCATGGTACCCATGCAGGCTGGGTGGTGGCGCGGCCCGAGGTCGACCCGAGATGGAGCCCGAGTGGGCCGCCGGCGCTCCGGCCGTCTCCGGCAAGTCGGGGATGGACGGGAAGCTTGCTGGGACTCAGTAGAGTCCCTCCATGCAAGTGGAATAGTCCCAGGTTGCCTCGGTTGAAATCCGCCATTAGAGGCATAAAGCTTGAAATGGAGCTTCATGCTCGCCGGCGCCGCCTCACCCCGTCGACCAGGCAAGGGTCTGGACAGCACCAGGGAGACGAGGTGCACCTACTGGTGCCATTAGTTGAGACCCAGAACTCTCAGGTTGATCATCACGAATTTCAAGGTTGTGGAGGTCATCTTCCTCCTCGGACCCGAGCCAACCTGGGAGCTTTGTGTCACGCCCCGAGTCCGCCAATTTGTACGGTTCGGGCACGCCAACAGACCCGCCAATCGGGTAAAACCTTTTTCTAACCGAAAGGAACGGTAACATCCATATTAACACAACAAGTGTATGCGGAAGCTCAATATCAGAGTACTAAAAATCACTATAAATTTAAACTTTCATTTAATAAACTAATGCGGAAATGAAAGCATACAGGAGTGAACCATAAATTAAACTTATTACACTTTACAATTCTGAACTTGCAAATAAAATTATTATATTTCCTTTACATAATTCCTCACCATACAAGGTTCACTCAAGAAATATATAGAAAGGGATACCTCTGCTAGACCCTCTAGGTCACTATGCTGCTGGGCCCTTGCCCCTGTCGTATGCCTCGCTGTCGTCTGCATCTGATCTGTCTCGACCGCTGCATCCATTCCCGAACCTGTGGGGGGTCACCCAAGGGGTGTGAGAACTTACGAGCGAGTTCCCAGTGGGTTCAACCACCGAGAGAGAGTGTCCTACACCACTTGGTCCAATGGAAGCAATAATAATAGTGTGCTAGGAACTAAAATCCTCAACATCAATATGCAGCTATGCAATAATATATCACTACACTATCTGTGTACAACCATCGACCCAGCACTACTCTGTCTAGCCACACTAGGCTGCTAAGCACCAACTCGGCCACTATGCCGCTGTATACAGGGTCAACTAACCCGGCCACCTTGGCCACTCTATTTTTCTTTATTCTTTAGATTCTGGTGCTTTAGTTCAAGTTAACCCTCAGAAATTCTTATCCAACGGGCCCCAGCCCGGTAGTCCTGCTACCATAAGATAAGATTTCTAAGGTTGCCGATAACACCCGCAAGTGTTACCCCGTCCTACGGAAGAAGCGTCCCGAACGGGTCTCTACCCGGGAGGGATACTGCCCGTACCTCCAACATGGGCTGGCTTCACCGTAGGTCCGCCCGTTTTATCTTTATATTTTCTTTCTTTTCTTTTTACTTTAGTTCTTAGCCTCTTTGCCTTTGAACACTTGCTTTCCTTTCTTATTCGAGCTTATAGCTCCCTTTTTGCCACTGGCAAATCACTTTCTCTTTTCTTTGAGCATTTAGCTCCTTGCTTTCACTTTTAGCCCTTCGAAAGTACCTCGTCCGACGGGTCACTGCCCAGGGAGTCCTGCTCCACTTGACGAGTCTCAAATTCGAAGGCGCCATTTACATTTTCTTTATGCTTTTAGCCACTTTTAGCTTGCTTTTAATCTTTGCCTTTTTGCAATAATTTTCCTCTTATCCTAGGTCTTGCCATAAGGATAACCAGAGAGTCTCCTGGACTCTTAAACATTTCTCTTTTATTTCTTTAACTCAAATTGAAGTTAAAGTTATTATCCATTTGCCCAGACACCCTATGACTTTCTAGGGTTATATTTGATCAGCTTATTAACCTTGGGATCTTATCCCACTTTCCTGATTCCTCATTGAATCCTAGAGTTAACTTAACTCTATTTTCCTGTTCCACTATTAACTTAGAGTTACACTGACTCTAATTCCATGTTCCGCTGTTATTTTAGAATTACATTGACTCTACTTTTCTGTTTTCCCTTTCATATCTCCACACTTGATCCACCCTTTCCATCCTCCTGATTCCTTACTGAATCCTAGAGTCAACTTGACTCTATTTTTCCTGTCTGTGAGTTTAAACTCTTCTAGCTCAACTTAGGTTCCCTTTACCTAAGTCCCATGTCATACCTGTCCTAGAGTTCCATGACTCTATGCTGACCTCTAGTTCACCTTAGGTTTCCTTTACCTAAGTTCCATGTCATACTCATCCTAGAGTTCCTTGACTCTATGTTGAACACTAGTTCTCCTTAGGTTCTCTTTACCTAAGTTCCATGTCATATACACCCTAGAGTTTTCTGACTCTATGTTGATCACTCTATCCAGTGTCCTTAGGTTATCACCTAAGACCATGCCACTCATCCTTCCTAGGATAACTCCTAAGTTGATGTCACTCGTCAACCCCTAAACTAGGTTTTCTCCTAGTCTTACTACCAACAACCCCTATACTAGTTTCCTCCTAGTCTTACTACCAACAAGTTCTGTTCCCTTATATCACATAATTTCTAGGGTTGTACCCTAACATGATCACAGTCATCAAGTAATTACTCATTTCTACGCATGCAATTATTTTCATATCCATCATAAAAATAATATTTATCCTCTAAGTCCTTTTTGCACATGAAAATGAATTATCTCCTTTTGGCAACTGACAGTTGCATTTATCATCTGTGTCCATCTACACATACAAATTTATCCCCTATTGTGGATAAATCATAAATATCACTTTTCCTCTAAATTTCTCTACACATGCACATATATCATCTGTTATTGGCAACCAACAGTTGCTCTTTTCATCTGTGTTCCTCTAAACATGCAATCTTATTCATAATTACCTAACGCCTCTAACAGGCTACTATCATGCTTCGAATCGAAAAGCAAAGGAGCAAGGGGAGAGGTCACCCAATTTCGGCAGAATTCCCAACCTTGTAGTGTACCCAATTGCTTGTAGACACTTGCAATTGGTCTCCGCGCGATTCCACTTGTCTCCTCGAGCTTGCACGCAAAACGATGCACTTCTCTCGAGTCTGCACGCAAAACGGTGCACGTCCACCAAACCTGCACGCAAAACGATGCACATCACTAAAAATCCGCACGCAAAACGGTGCGCGTCATTTTAGTCTGCACGCAAAACGGTGCGCGTTAAATCAACCGGCACGCAAAACGGTGCACGTACCTCGAATCTGCACGCAAAACGGTGCACGGTCTACTGTAGGGTTGCACGTAAAACGGTGCACGTTTTTCTAACCCTGTACGAAAAATGATGTATAATATTAAAGTGCACGCAAAACGATGCGCGACAACACAACCGGCACGCAAAACGATGCACGTATCTCAAATCTGCACGCAAAACGGTGCACGTCTTTTCCAACCCTGCACGAGAAACGATGCATAATATTAGGATCGGCACGCAAAACGGTGCGCGACACGATCGGCACGCAAAACGGTGCATGTATCTCAAATCTGCACGCAAAACGGTGCACGCCTCACTGTCGGATTGCACGCAAAACGGTGCACATTTTTCTTGTCCTGCACGCAAATCGATGCAAAATATTAGACTGCACGTAAAACGTGCGCGATAAAACGATCTGCACGCAAAACGGTGCACACTTAACTGTAAAGTTGCACGCAAATCGGTGCATATTTTTCTATCCCTGCACGAAAAATGATGTATAATATTATAAACTGCACGCAAAACGGTGCGCGATAAAATGATCTGCACGCAAAACGGTGCAAGTTTAACTGTAAGGTTGCACGCAAAACGGTGCATATTTTTCTATCTCTGCACGAAAAATGATGTATAATATTATAAACTGCACACAAAACGTGCGCGATAAATGATCTGCACGCAAAACGGTGCAAGTTTAACTGTAAGGTTGCACGCAAAACGGTGCATATTTTCTATCTCTGTACGAAAATGATGTATAATATTATAAACTGCATGTAAAACCGTGCACAACAACTCAATCTGTGCGTAAAACGGAGCAAGTACCTCGGATTGGCACGCAAAACGAGGCGCGCCAAAACTGCCCCCGGCAGTTTGCGCAGCAAAACGGCGCAGTATAACTCGATTCCTAACACGCAATACGATAATGGGGTCAAATCTAAACCCAAAGAAGGTATAAAAACTGTGCCAAAAATATCGTAAAAATAACGTGGGACTTACCCGACCGCGCCGCCGCCGTTGAATCGCTCCCAACGAAAATCTCGCACGCTCCACGAGGCCCACGACGCAAAACGGCATCTCCCATAACCTCCTCCCTCACTCTCCCTCTCGTTCGGTTGGAGAAGAAAGGAAAAGAAGAGAGAAAAATGGGGTGCGGGGGAGAAAGAAGAAGAAGAAAAGGAGGGAGAGAGGGAAGGATGGTCCACGACCATCGGTCTACGGTGCACCCGCCGGTCTACAAGACCCAGCCGGGTGCACCCGGTCCAGGCAGGAAAGGGCACGGCCACGTGGCCGCCCCTTGCGCGCCCCTGCGGGCGCGCGTCCTCGCGCCCGTACGGGCCCAATGGGGCCTGCCATGTGGCGGCCCCCCTTTGACCCGCGCATCAAGTGCGCGCCAGCTGTGCGCGTTGCGCAGCGCGCCGCGCGTCTTGAAAATCCGTTTTTGTTCCGTTTTCTGTCCATTTTTCGTCCGTTTCCGTCCAAATTTGACAGGCGGCTTCGTTTCAGCTTAATTTACCACAGAAAATTTAAATTTTCACTTTGGGCCATTTCTGGGCCACCAAAAGCCTCGCTGTATCCAAAATCATTGGCGGACCCCGTTCTCGCAATCCGGGTATCCGATCAACGCGAAATTTTTACTGTGACCTTAAAACATAATTACGAAGCTCCCGTAATTTTCTCAGAATTTTTCGACACTGTTGGCGGAGCCCGTTCTCACTATCAGGCATCCGATCAACGCGAAACTTTTTCTGTGGTCTTAAAACATATTTACGGGGCTCCCGTAATTTTCTCGGAATTTTCTGACACTGTGAATTTTTCACTAAAAATCTGGGCCCCCTTTCTCAAATAAATTTTTAGATCTCTCCATTTTAACCCGAATTGGGCCCAACTCGCGTCCAAATGTTCCTTACTTCCCCAACTTTCATAACACTAGTATTTCATACCACCTTTATTTACATTTATTTATGTGCCGAAAATTCGGTACATTACATTCTATCCCCCTTAAAATAAGTTTCGTCCTCGAAACTTGAATCACATCTCGACTCCTACTTGATCGAGAGGGAGGAATCTTGCCCCACTACTGGGCTCACTGTATGTCGTGACTGGCATCAAATTGCCCGCTCGCCAGACACACGAGCAACTCACTAATGAATCCCTATCTCAATCCAGGGACAAACTCAGACCCGGTGTCTGGCCACTTTCACCAATAGGTGAAAGACACAGTTGAGCACTTGCTCTCTCAATTGCCACGAATGACTCAGTTTTTACTTGCGAAATTTTCACTTTAATTCCGCCATCATTCTTTTCACAACGAGGTTGCATCTGCAACTAATTACATTTACCGCATTTTCTTTCCGTCGCTCCGCTGCCTAATGTGGAGGGCAAAGCCAATCCACGAGTCCTCAACTATCTCACACGCTACTAGCGCTCTAAGTCCACGGGTTATCAGCTAACCCGATATCTAGGACTACTAATAGGTTCACAGACCACGATCCAATAGGGGCCTATAGCCCAACTAGTCCAACACTGTACAATGGCTCTCACTAGCACACAGACCCAATCGTCATACGGGTAGATCCTCTCTTAGGATTACTACACCAACACTCCCACTAGGAGCTACAGTACCTCAATCACCACTAGCTCTACGGCCTGGTCATATCACACTCTCAGTGTACTAATAGCCTCAAGGCTCACACGTGGCATTCCACGTCCCCGGGTCATCGCTCGGACTACCGTCCCGACCAAATCTCTATCATGCCCCGCCATCAGGTCTCGGGCCGCTGTCTCTCACAGCTGACTGCGCCTGCCCACTGGGCTACAGGCCCACAGTCCACAAACATGGTCCAGGCACGGATCGTCCCTAAGCGAACCCGCTAATCGTCGCCACGCGACCACTATGCTCCACTGAGCAAAAACAACTAACTAGTCGTCAATCCACGACCCAAACTCTCTATCAACTCTGGCCACACTGGGCAAAGGCTAATACGCCACCTAATCAGCTCTCTCTGGCTAAACGATACTTGTGCTCCATGAGCACCCAAACAGTTGGGCGTCCCGCCCCCCATGCTAACTCACAAATATCCAGTGTTAAGCAACTTGCTTAAACACGCGTATGACTCCTGTACACCTCTCCCAACTGGGTTGAGGCACCACAACAACTGTTCACCAACTCTGGTGATTAACTCGCAAATCCTGCGGTGGCAATCCTTGCCATTACACCGATTCATCAGAACGGCGCCACAAAACTCTCGCTCTTTCGAGAGGTTTTCGAATCTCGAAACCTGTCCTGGGTCTTACCAACCCCACAATGCGGCAATTTAGCCACAATGATACGCCACACGGTCACTACCGTCATCAGGGCGAACTTTCGCCACTAGGCCCATAAATCTTTCTTGCCCTAACCCTTAGGACATACTTACTTGGTTCTCGCAACATAGCGATCACCATTTCTTCGTGAGTCGGTCTCTCACTGGACCTTACTAACCACACTTTGCCAGCAAACTAGCTGACACAAGCTTATAACACCCCATGCTGAAGGTGCGGGGTGCGCCGACAAAAGTTCGGCGGCCACTGCCACCCTTTCTACTGTCGCCCCTACAGCGGCGACGCCGTATACTCATGCGTCATTTATGCAGCCTCAGCTTGCTGCGCTATCAGCCACTGGAGCCTATCTATCTGCTCCAACTGTCACGCTGACGCCACTCTTAGGCGTCGGAATCTGCTTTCGGCGAAAAATTTCCGCCGACGGCAAGAAGCTTGACCTGCTGCTGGACCACACCAACAAGTGCGGTCACCTGCTATCGCAGCTCGTGTACCCTGTTTGACCCAGAGCCTCTCTCGGCACGAGTCGAAACAGCGCGTATTCCTATGTGGATCGAAATGCATTTGCCCAAATTTTAGCCATTTGAGCAACGCGCAGTCTATATACCGACAAAAAGGCTCGTCGACCCAATCATGCGAAAGTATAAGAGGGTACTCCTTTTCATCTCCAACATTACGTTGTCGGCCGCCAACGTAATATCCGAAGAATGAAAGCTCGTCACCCTCGATCAGTCCCAACATCCTTTTTGGGAACAACAAAACCAATCAAATACTTTCGCCACAAACTCACGCACTCTCTCGTGCTAATCCCTAGGGTCTCCCTAAGGTTGCTAACCACCTAGGACTATTCCTAGGCTCTGATACCACTCTAATCTGTCACGCCCCGAGTCCGCCAATTTGTACGGTTCGGGCACGCCAACAGACCCGCCAATCGGGTAAAACCTTTTTCTACCCGAAAGGAACGGTAACATCCATAATAACACAACAAGTGTATGCGGAAGCTCAATATCAGAGTACTAAAAATCACTATAAATTTAAACTTTCATTTAATAAACTAATGCGGAAATGAAAGCATACAGGAGTGAACCATAAATTAAACTTATTACACTTTACAATTCTGAACTTGCAAATAAAATTATTACATTTCCTTTACATAATTCCTCACCATACAAGGTTCACTCAAGAAATATATAGAAAGGGATACCTCTGCTAGACCCTCTAGGTCACTATGCTGCTGGGCCCTTGCCCCTGTCGTATGCCTCGCTGTCGTCTGCATCTGATCTGTCTCGACCGCTGCATCCATTCCCGAACCTGTGGGGGGTCACCCAAGGGGTGTGAGAACTTACGAGCGAGTTCCCAGTGGGTTCAACCACCGAGAGAGAGTGTCCTACACCACTTGGTCCAATGGAAGCAATAATAATAGTGTGCTAGGAACTAAAATCCTCAACATCAATATGCAGCTATGCAATAATATATCACTACACTATCTGTGTACAACCATCGACCCAGCACTACTCTGTCTAGCCACACTAGGCTGCTAAGCACCAACTCGGCCACTATGCCGCTGTATACAGGGTCAACTAACCCGGCCACCTTGGCCACTCTATTTTTCTTTATTCTTTAGATTCTGGTGCTTTAGTTCAAGTTAACCCTCAGAAATTCTTATCCAACGGGCCCCAGCCCGGTAGTCCTGCTACCATAAGATAAGATTTCTAAGGTTGCCGATAACACCCGCAAGTGTTACCCCGTCCTACGGAAGAAAGCGTCCCGAACGGGTCTCTACCCAGGAGAGGGATACTGCCCGTACCTCCAACATGGGCTGGCTTCACCGTAGGTACGCCCGTTTTATCTTTATATTTTCTTTCTTTTCTTTTTACTTTAGTTCTTAGCCTCTTTGCCTTTGAACACTTGCTTTCCTTTCTTATTCGAGCTTATAGCTCCCTTTTTGCCACTGGCAAATCACTTTCTCTTTTCTTTGAGTATTTAGCTCCTTGCTTTCACTTTTAGCCCTTCGAAAGTATCTCGTCCGACGGGTCACTGCCCAGGGAGTCCTGCTCCACTTGACGAGTCTCAAATTCGAAGGCGCCATTTACATTTTCTTTATGCTTTTAGCCACTTTTAGCTTGCTTTTAATCTTTGCCTTTTTGCAATAATTTTCCTCTTATCCTAGGTCTTGCCATAAGGATAACCAGAGAGTCTCCTGGACTCTTAAACATTTCTCTTTTATTTCTTTAACTCAAATTGAAGTTAAAGTTATTATCCATTTGCCCAGACACCCTATAACTTTCTAGGGTTATATTTTGATCAGCTTATTAACCTTGGGATCTTATCCCACTTTCCTGATTCCTCATTGAATCCTAGAGTTAACTTAACTCATTTTTTCTGTTTCACTATTAACTTAGAGTTACACTGACTCTAATTCCATGTTCCGCTGTTATTTTAGAATTACATTGACTCTGCTTTTCTGTTTTCCCTTTCATATCTCCACACTTGATCTACCCTTTCCATCCTCCTGATTCCTTACTGAATCCTAGAGTCAACTTGACTCTATTTTTCCTGTCTGTGAGTTTAAACTCTTCTAGCTCAACTTAGGTTCCCTTTACCTAAGTCCCATGTCATACCTGTCCTAGAGTTCCATGACTCTATGCTGACCTCTAGCTCACCTTAGGTTTCCTTTACCTAAGTTCCATGTCATACTCATCCTAGAGTTCCTTGACTCTATGTTGAACACTAGTTCTCCTTAGGTTCTCTTTACCTAAGTTCCGTGTCATATACACCCTAGAGTTTTCTGACTCTATGTTGATCACTCTATCCAGTGTCCTTAGGTTATCACCTAAGATCATGCCACTCATCCTTCCTAGGATAACTCCTAAGTTGATGTCACTCGTCAACCCCTAAACTAGTTTTTCTCCTAGTCTTACTACCAATCAAACCCCTATACTAGGTTTCCTCCTAGTCTTACTACCAACAAGTTCTGTTCCTTATATCACATGATTTCTAGGGTTGTACCCTAACATGATCACAGTCATCAAGTAATTACTCATTTCTACGCATGCAATTATTTTCATATCCATCATAAAAATAATATTTATCCTCTAAGTCCTTTTTGCACATGAAAATGAATTATCTCCTTTTGGCAACTGACAGTTGCATTTATCATCTGTGTCCATCTACACATACAAATTTATCCCCTATTGTGGATAAATCATAAATATCACTTTTCCTCTAAATTTCTCTACACATGCACATATATCATCTGTTATTGGCAACCAACAGTTGCTCTTTTCATCTGTGTTCCTCTAGACATGCAATCTTATTCATAATTACCTAACGCCTCTAACAGGCTACTATCATGCTTCGAATCGAAAAGCAAAGGAGCAAGGGGAGAGGTCACCCAATTTCGGCAGAATTCCCCACCTTGTAGTGTACCCAATTGCTTGTAGACACTTGCAATTGGTCTCCACGCGATTCCACTTGTCTCCTCGAGCTTGCACGCAAAACGATGCACTTCTCTCGAGTCTGCACGCAAAACGGTGCACGTCCACCAAACCTGCACGCAAAATGATGCACGTCACTAAAAACCCGCACGCAAAACGGTGCGCATCATTTTAGTCTGCACGCAAAACGGTGCGCGTTAGTCCAACCGGCACGCAAAACGGTGCAAGTTTAACTGTAAGGTTGCACACAAAACGGTGCATATTTTTCTATCTCTGTACGAAAAATGATGTATAATATTATAAACTGCATGTAAAACCGTGCACAACAACTCAATCTGTGCGTAAAACGGAGCAAGTACCTCGGATTGCACGCAAAACGGTGCGCCAAAACTGCCCCCGGCAGTTTGCGCAGCAAAACGGCGCAGTATAACTCGATTCCTAACACGCAATACGATAATGGGGTCAAATCTAAACCCAAAGAAGGTATAAAAACTGTGCCAAAAATACCGTAAAAATAACGTGGGACTTACCCGACCGCGCCGCCGCCGTTGAATCGCTCGCAACGAAAATCTCGCACGCTCCACGAGGCCCACGACGCAAAACGGCATCTCCCACAACCTCCTCCCTCACTCTCCCTCCGTTCGGTTGGAGAAGAAAGGAAAAGAAGAGGAGAAAAATGGGTGCGGGGGAGAAAGAAGAAGAAGAAAAGGAGGGAGAGAGGGAAGGATGGTCCACGGACCACCGGTCTACGGTGCACCCGCCGGTCTACAAGACCCAGCCGGGTGCACACGGTCCAGGCAGGAAAGGGCACGGCCACGTGGCCGCCCCCTGCGCGCCCCTGCGGGCGCGCGTCCTCGCGCCCGTACGGGCCCAATACGGGCCTGCCATGTGGCGGCCCCCCTTTGACACGCGCATCAAGTGCGCGCCAGCTGTGCGCGTTGCGCAGCGCGCCGCGCGACTTGAAAATCCGTTTTAGTCCCGTTTTCTGTTTATTTTTCGTCCGTTTCAGTCCAAATTTGACAGGGAACTTCGTTTCAGCTTAATTTATCACAAAAAAATTTAAATTTTCACTTTGGACCATTTTTGGGCCACCAAAAGCCTCGCTGTATCCAAAATCATTGGCGGACCCCGTTCTCGCAAACCGGGTATCCGATCCACGCGAAATTTTTACTGTCGCCTTAAAACATAATTACGAAGCTCCCATAATTTTCTCAGAATTTTTTGACACTGTTGGCGGAGCCCGTTCTCACTATCAGGCATCCGATCAACGCGAAACTTTTTCTGTGGTCTTAAAACATATTTACGGGGCTCCCGTAATTTTCTCGGAATTTTCTGACACTGTGAATTTTTTACTAAAAATCTGGGCCCCCTTTCTCCAATAAATTTTTAGATCTCTCCATTTTAACCCGAATTGGGCCCAACTCGCGTCCAAATGTTCCTTTCTTCCCCAACTTTCATAACACTACTATTTCATACCACCTTTATTTACATTTATTTATGTGCCGAAAATTTGGTACATTACACTTTGGGTGCTCCAATTTGATGAGAACCACTCCAGGGAACTAGTGGAATGTTTTGATCCAAACTTGAGAGCCCCAGGTGCTGTGGTTGCGAAGATCCAGTGTGAAAAATGGGTTGTGAATAAAGTTATAAGTAATGCCTACCATGTGTTTGAAGAAATGCTTCAAAGAACTTCGAAGCAGAATTTGGCAAAACTGTGAATATGAAAGTTGCTTAGAATTGTCCCCTGAGCTTGATGCTCACTTCAGATCAATCTTGATCTGTGTGGACAAGAGTATGGTGCATCATGAACTTGTGTGAATATAAGAGTGTGGTTCTGGTTGAACCAGCAGACTTGGGCTGCAAAGGAAGTGAGCCCCAGTGTCTTTGCACTGTTTGGAAGCACTTTGATATATAAAGTTTTAGCATATGAAGGGTAGATTCAAAGTTATGACATAAACAAGCTTAAATGCAATAAATTCTTAAAAACTGTATTTGGGTCTGTTGGAAAAGTTGTAACAGTGTACTCCTGGCTATTTTGGGGTCACTGAACGCGATGCTCGCGCTTATTTTAGGTTTTGGTGAGCCGAAGAAACGGAAATGCGTTTCGGCTAGGTTAGAGAAGTAAATTATGGCCCGAAGTTTGCCCCGGGCATCGTGCTGCCACAAATGGGTGAGCACGGTGTTCAGCAAGTCAAATGTCACCTGCTGGAGGTGACGGCTCGTAAAAATGATTTACCGTTTAAGAGAACGAGCCAAAACAGTGGTTATTTAGTGTATAAAACACATTCTGGGTAAGCTCGAGGGCCTTGCTGCAATTGTAGCAGTATAGAAAAGCTAGATAAATGTTCTAAAACATTATTAACCTTTCAGTGGGTTCTTGGGGGTTCTTGAAAAGCTAAATTGCTTAATATTACGTTAATCGACGGAATAGTCAATTCACACTAGTTGCACTTTGAGGATTGATAGATCCTGAGTTGTCACCTGGTATTTTGTAGGCCCCAGTCATCAGGAACCAGCCTGTGATCCGTCTTGTGGTTATCGCGACCGTCTACCTTCAGGTGGGTTATCTTCGGTCCGGGCTTTATCATTTCGGCCCTCTGTGTACGGTATTGGTTGGACCCCTGTTCTTGCTTACCCTAGATGATTGATTGAACCTGTCTTCCTTTGTTTGAGATTATACCTTGCATGATTGGTCATTTGCTAGGTTATATACCTGATTATCAGTACTTCCTGATTATATCTGATCCATGATATTTAGTTGCTGCTTATTCTTGCATATGAGTGAGACTCAGTTGATTCTGATATTGCATCCCAGTGGGGATTTTCCTCGGCGTTCCGCCGTCTGTCCGGTCTACCGACCGTGGACTGAGACTTAGCACTATGATTGCTATTGAGTTCATACCTGCTCTTACTAGTTGCTTATATATCAGCACACATCCTTATACCTGCATAGCCTTGATCCCACAGATGAGTTTATTATGCCTTGATTTTCAGTAGTAGTTATACATCATGCTATATTTCAGCAGTGTTTGCTTATTATCATATTTAGTTATCTCATGCCTCTATTTCCAGCAGTTGCTTGTTATTCATGTTGAGATATATCATGTTCTTTTCAGTGGTTGATATGCATTTCCTGGACACATGCCATGCTTGATTGGTCACTAGCATAGTCTATACCTGTTTCTATTCTTCACTGCATGTTTAGAATAGGTGATACTACCTTTAGTATGTGGCATGTGATACTAGCATCCCAGTGGGGATTTTCCTCGGCTTCTTGCCGTCTATGTGGTCAGTGGACCATGGTTTGAGCATCAGCATTATGATCGCCGTCGAGCCAAGCTTTCAGTCGCGCACACCAGCGGATTAGCTACCCGTCATGGTGTTCTTTACCGGTAGAGAGGTCTGATCGACCCGTGAGCCTTTGAGGTTATGATAGCTTGATTGGGTGTCCAAAAGGGGCTTTAGCCTGAGGCCCCAATGACCAAAAGGGGCTTTTGCCTGAGGTCCGACCAAAAGGGGCTTTTGCCTGAGGTCCATATGCTCCATGGCAGTGAGCCTGAGGCCCTTGTGGCCAAAAGTGGCATTGATTGGGTACTTGTGGTTTCTATCAGTTGATGCATGATTAGCTATTCCTTATAATTGCTCAGTTCCTGTTAAGTATACATCAGCATGCTTTTACTTATAGTATCATGATTATTGAGTTGCTTATCCTACCCGTGATTTCATGAGTATATATATATCTGTTGATCTTCATGATTGCCTATCTGATTTCCATGTTACCTTCATGATTAGATATCTGTTGATCTCATGATTATATATATTGGTTGATCTCCATGTTGCCTATCTGATTATTCTAACCCCTGATTATTACTATTCTCTAGTATTGTATACCAGTAGGTACGATCTGCTATTTCTCGGCTCATCGTGCCCACTGGGATACACTCCGGTGTGTCTCACACCCTCGGGTGACTGTTTTTCAGGTCAAGCGGGTGTTGGGATGTCGGGACGAATTGGCAAGGTATCGATATAGAGGTTGACCCTGGACAGCCGAAAAGTTATGTAATAAATGTATGAGAGAAGGAAATTGTATTTCAGTTGTGTAATTGTAAAGATAGTTGTAAAGTTAACTTGTAATTATTTGTTTAGAGTTGTACGTAGTTAGTACTCTGATGTTGTTGCAAGCTAGCCGTGCATTTATAGAAAAGGCTCAATTCCATAGGGGATTGGGACTCTTCTATATATGTGGCGGTCTGTCATTGCCCTGATTGGTTGTAACTCTGATTTAAAAAAAAAAAAATTTATACACTGGTTTTTGAACTCGGGGCGTGACAGATTTTGAGCAAGCTCAGTTGCACCAGTTCTGACACCTCGGATTGAACATTTCTTTGTGTGCAGGATTTTATTTTTTTTGGACTTAGTTTTTAGTTTTGTTTTTGTCTTAGTTCTCAGGCTTTTCTTGATATTGGAATTTTTAACTCTCCTTACACTTTGTAGTTTTGACTACATTTTTGGCTTTGTTTGTGACAAAAAGGGGGAGAGAGAGTAGAGAAAACTTTGTGTGAGAACTTTGAACGAACTCAAACTTTGACTTTGGTGGAAGGTAAGTATTACAACTTTTGGTTTTTATTTGGTGATTTGTTGCATGTCCCTACTAACTATTTGACTAACTATTTGGACATGTATTATTACTAACAAGTTGTTTGATTACTAAACAAGTTGTTTGATTACTAACAAAGCAAAGTTATGACATTTGGAATCTTATTGCTTAGAAGATATGTCAATGATTGATTCTGATCTTATTACATATCTGAATTACTAAATGTCATGGTGAGTATAAACTTCATCTCTGCTTGGTTTTGTAAGCTAGATATTCTTGAGGTATCTCATGATCTTTTTGTCAAGAATGATTTCTTTTGCAGAGAGTACAGATGTCTAAGTCTAGAGTCTGTTTTAGGAGTTTATCTCATGTATTTAATTTTTGGATCTCCATTGTAAATTTTTGTTGTATGGTGATAGCAACAAAAATATCTTTTTGAATTTTCTTTGTGGATTTGTGTTTTGTCACGAAACCGCCAAAGGGGGAGATTGTTACAGAATTTGAGTTGGCGTATTTCGTGAATGTATTATGTCTTGAAGATTGAAGATGAAAGAAGTTTGGATCATATACCTCAATCTCAAGAAAGAAGAATTCAAAAGGATCAGGTATGTTTAACTAAAGATTTTTGGTGATCCGAATACTTCTTGTAGTGTAGAAACACTTGGAAGAATTTTTTATTGCATAAAAATCAAAAACTGGACATGGGACATGTTCAGGATCCGGATCAGACCTTGCAATCCGGATCCCGAAGGGTGATTGTTCATTGGCAATTTCAATCCGGATCCTAGGCCATTCCGATCCGGATCCCGAACATGGGATTTTGCTGAATTGCATGAACGATCCGGATCGGGCCCTGCGATCCGGATCCCGAACCCTTGGATTTCTGGAATCGTCTATCACGCTACGACGATCCGGATCGCAGTAAATCCGATCCGGATCGCCGTCCTGAAAATTTCCAGAAACGGATGGTTTTTGATCCTTATCTTCTTCCAATGGTTTCTAACCTATAAATAGACCCTTGATTCATTTTTAGGGAGGACTTAATAGAAAAATACAACCGAAAGAGAAAAATCCACATATAGAGAAGAAAGGAAATAACTAGATTAATTCTATGTTTCTTCATCTATATTGATTGATTTGATTCTAGGTTTTCCAAACTCAGATCTTGAGTAGAATCAAATCAATGAATACTTAGATGGTATTTCCGATCTATTTCTAATCTAAGTATTCGGCGGATCATCACCACCCAAAACAACGATTTACCCAAAATCGGCGCGTGGACTCGCGTGGCCTTGTGGATTCAAGGTGCAACCGCTCTCGTGGATTCGGAGCGAGGTACGTTCGTGGATTCGAAGCGTGCTACTGGGTGAAGACCGTGGATTCGGTTGGACGTCGTGGACTCGACGTTGGACGCTGTGGATTCAGCGTTGGACGCAGATCGTGGATTCGAGACGCGTTGTGGAGCGAGCGGAGAAGATCTACTAGGAGCGTATGGTAAAAGGTTGAGTCGTCTGTGAGTACGTTATATCACCTTGTACGTGTGTTAATTCTAGTGGATTTCGCCGTGTTATCGGTCCCGTGGTTTTTTACTCCGGTTTGGAGTTTTTCCACGTAAAAATCTTGCGTGTTCATTTATTTTTCCGCATTGGGTTTTATTGCGCAATGATTTTTTGAGTGTTTATTGTTTACACCTATTCACCCCCCTCTAGGTGTTTTTTTCCCTATTTAGATCCATATTAGTATAACCCAACAACTTTTGCATATGTTCTTGACATAGAAAAAAATTGAGATTTAGGGCTTTTCAATGTTAATGGATTTTAAGTGATGAATCATCAATTGTGACATGTTTAGAATGTTTCTTAGACATGTTTAAGCTTTCCTATAAGATCAAATCATAGTGCATTGTGTTCTTTGTAGGAAATGGCATTTTCATGGCTTCTTGCACTAGTGATCTTAATGGCCACTGGAAGTGGACGTGGTCGTGGTTCTGGAAAGAAGAAGACTACTAAACGATCACGAGAGGAAGGTTCGACAAGCTCAGATTCTGAAAATTCCTCCGAATATGAAGAAGAAACGGTTCAAGGAAAGGGGAAAGCACCTATGGCTCCAAGGAAAAAGAAGGGTGCGGATTCTCCTCCGCGTAGAAGTACCAGTGGACCGGTAATACGCGACCGCTCTCAACGGAGATCTAATGTTGATGAAAGTGAACAGCATGTAAGTGCAAAACGCCGTGCCAGATTTGCAAACCGTACATGCATTGGAGAGCGTCACGTGAATTTCAACGAGCTATGTCGCGAGGTGCCAGACTTTGTGAGGCTACTGGAACAAAGTCATATTCGACCACTTGGCAGAGTCCAACCAAAGATGGGTTTTTGTGTTGAGATCATCAGGGAATTCTATATGAGAGCTAACATACTCCAAAAGGACCATGACACAGGGACTTTCATCATTGAAACAACAGTTAGAGGCGTCAAGTTTGACATTACTCCAGCAGTAATTGGGGCAAACCTTGGGCTAGCTGTTGATACTTCTGGTCTTTACTACACAGATGGTGATTTCCAACATGACACCCATTGGGACACTGTTGTGGATTCAATTTGCAAGTCAGGGACAAACACAAATAGGTCATATGTTGAATCAAAGGACCTAAAACCAGAATATCACATTTTGTCCTTAATTGTCTGCTACAACTTATTGCCCACAATGGGGACCAAAAGGATTCGATGGGATCGATTGCTACTTCTCTTTTTCCTTGGTCACCCGGAAAATGCAAATGGAATCAACATCAACATTCCGTTTCTAATTTGGCAGCAAATGGTACATGTCATTGAGGGATCAAGGCAACGTGACCTTCTACCGTTTCCAATCTTGATTACTCGTATTCTGGAAGATCACGGTGTTGACATTTCTTGTACCAAATTTGACTACGGCTTAGGCTCAATCGATGGAATCACGTTAGCCAAGTCAGTTAGCACTTTAAAGACATTTGGACATACAAAGGGCTATGCAAGTGAAGCAACTCCGAGCGCACCGCCTCGCCAAGAATCTCCTGAACCAGATGAAGTGGTAACTCTTCAAACCTTGCATCGGGATGTTCGTTCATTAAAGCAAAGGATGGAGCAAAGGATGGAGCAAGGCTTCAAGAAACTTGAGAATGGTTTAAAGAAAATCTTCGATATCCTTGGGTGTAAACATGATGATGTGGTCACTGGAGCAACTGCACCGAGTACATCTCATGGACCAACATCACATGATGATGATGATGATGATGATGATGATGATTCAGATCAGGATGAGTGATTTCTTTTCCTTCTTATTCTCGGTTTTCAGCTTATTTTTACTTTGTGATGAACAAGAACTCTAATAGGCATGTAACTAAGTACTTATCCTTCTAGTATGTTTTCTTTTTGTCTATTTTGACTGTTTGACAATTTGTGACAAAAAGGGGGAGAACAGAAAATATTGATTGAATCACAAAGGGGGAGAACATAGATGCTCAAGACAGGGGGAGAACATGGAGAACGTGGAGAACATGGAGAACATGTTGGAGATGCTCAAAATAGGGGGAGATAAACAAAAGATTGAAAGAGCCACAAAACAAAAAGCTCGAAAAACAAAAGAACCAAATGGAAGACGAATCAAATGTAGGATTTTAATTTCTAATGACTAACGTTTGATTTTGTTTGGAGTTTTGTTTTGCAGGAATTACATCACTTTAAGACTCCAAGTCCTAAGTCATAGAGTATGTTCTAGGACTGTGTTTGGTTCAAATGTATTTTGTATTTATTGGATCTTTCACGCAAAGAAAATCAATGTTTTGGTGGTGACATTGAATTTCGTCACTTTAAGACTCCAAGTCCTAAGTCATAGAGTATGTTCTAGGACTGTGTTTGGTTCAAATGTATTTTGTATTTATTGGATCTTTCACGCAAAGAAAATCAATGTTTTGGTGATGACATTGAATTTCGATTTTTTGGTTTAAGATGAGTGACTTGAGCGGTTTTATGTATTTTCGGATTTTGTCACGAAATTGCCAAAGGGGGAGATTGTTACGGCATTTTGGTGTTGGCATATTTCGTGAGTCAAGTCAGTGAGTTGAGTCGGAGTCTTAAAGGGATCAAATTGTCAAATCAGCCTTCGAAGACTATTTGAAGATTCAACATGAGCCCAAGTCAACGTTAAGGTATGATTAAATATTGTTCATGGTGATTAAAGTTCGTTTATAATCATTGGAAACAGGAAATTAATGAAAACCGGTTTAGACTTGGTTTTAGGAACTTGCTTTTAACTTACAACTTTATTTAAGTTTGGATTCCGGTACTTGGTTTGTTTTGGATAAAGTTTATCTTGGAAAAATCAGTTTTTACATTGAGTACCGGTGTAGTGTCCCAGGGTTTTCCTGTGGCTTTTCCCCTGTTTCGGGGTGTGGGACACCTGTTAGTGGTGTGTGGGGCCACAACATGTCAAAGTGATGTGTTGTTTGGACTTAGAGTGGATTTGGAGGCAAGCCTGACCTTCGGCTGACTTTGCCGAATTTTTGGAGTGGAATCAGGCTAAACGGAGGCCGTAGTTGGATTCAGCGCGGAAAAACGCTTGAAAACGGCTATTTACTTATTTAATTTGGAGTCCGGATGCCCAAAAACGGACCCCCGGAAGTTTTCTGCGCAAAATGGTGCATGGGGGGATCTGTGGACCGGCCGGGACACGTGGCGCCTTGTTATTGGGCCGGCGCATGGCTCTCGGTCCACGGAACGGGCCGCCGGTGCACGGTGCACCGGCGGGCCACGTGGCAGGCGTCGGTTGGTCCGGTCCAGGGCGCGCGGCGCACGGGAGGGTGCGCGGGCAGCGCGGGCAGGCCGGGCAGGCGCGGTGTGGGGCGCGGTGCACGGTGCACCGGGGCGCGCCACGTGGCGGCCCCGGGTTGGCGGGTGCACGTGCGCGCGGCGCACCCGCAGGCGCGCGCCTGCGGCCGTACGCGCACGCGCCGCGCAGGCGTGCAGGCGGCGCGCAGGGCCGCCGGCGGCCGTGTCGGGCGGGAAAGCGGGGGCCACGTGGCGCCCCGCCATTGGCGGGCGCCACCCACCCCGCCGCCCCGCAGGGGGGACGCGTGGCGCCTCCCCGCTGGGCCCGCACGGCTGCCGCCTGTTTGGCGGACGCGTGGCGGGCCCTGGGCCGGGTCGGACAGGAGGTCGGACGGGCGGGGATCCCGTGTGCGGCCCGGGTTGGGCTGGGCCGCACTGTAGCCGCCCGAAAGATGGTGGGCCGGGCCGCACTGTAGCAGCCCGAAAGTGCCCCTGCGCCCGAAAGTGGGGACAATTTGGGTATTTTCCCAATTGTTTAGTGGGCCTATATATAAGCCTCCCCTCCCCTCTTCTCTTGCCTTTTCCGAGAGCTAGAGAGAGAATGGGAGGGAGGGACCTTTAGGAAAGTTTTTCCTCTCACATTTTTCTACCTCGTGGTGCGTTCCCAGATTTTTGGGAAGATCGACAGCGGCGTTTCGGATTTTACAGTGTGCCTCGGTTTTCCCCCATTTCGGCCCGTTATCGTCGCATTTCAGTCCGAGGAGTCCCCTGCGCAGTACAGGAGTCCGATTTCGACGATTTCTTCGCCAGTGTGTTCCTAAGAGGTAGGGCTTCGTTTTTCGTGTTGATGGTTTCTCTGGATTCCGATTCCTTGGCACGATTCCCGAGGTGATTTGACCCCCTATTTTGCTGTTTGGATTTTTGGACAGCGGCAACTTCGACGATTTGTTTCTCAGCGTAGGAATATCGGATCGAGGAGATTCAAGAGTCGATTTTGGGCTATTTTTCGCGAGGAACGCAACCGTGATTTTTCTGGGATTTTAGGAGCTCGGGACAGAGGTGAAAATTCCTCGTTTTGCGTGCTGATTTTTAAAACAGCAAAAGCTGTTTTGGGAATTGTTATATTTACACCGTGTACACTTATGTGATGTTGTAGGACATTGTTTCAGCTGACGGTGTGCTTAGAGGACAGCGGGTATTTTCTGGGTGATTTGTGCACGCTTTTCGAGGTGGGTGGTTGCGTATCCCTCTTTGTTGATTTGCACACTAGGAATAAAAGAGTTCCCAATTATACATGTGATAGATAACTTGTGGTGTATGAACCTATTGCATTTGGCCCCTAAATTAATTTAGTAGCTTCTATGTGATAAATCTGGGACAAGAAAATTGGACAATTGCTATATCGTGAACCGCATGCAAATTAGTAACCCAACAATATTTTAAAATAGTTCTAAAAATATTCTTCACATGAAACTTAGTTCCTTTCTAAATGTTTTTAAAAGAGAACACTTGCATGCTCATTGGACATCTAGTTAGGCCACTATCTTACTGCAGCACTATATTATGGGACTTGACTTAGGAGAAAACATGTGTTATTGTTATTCTTCTCTATCGATGCATGTTGCTCGAGTCTGATCGGGATTTTGAGATAGTGGTGTCTGAACCTTGAGTTTGGGACAGTTGGGATTGTCTTAGGGGATTGTGGGGCATAGTGGCAACCGCGGATGATAGGCGGTTGACCAGATGTTTTTACTTTATCAGATTGGGGTCTATGGGTTCAGCGGTAGCCGCGGATTTTGGGCGGTTGACCGGGTGTTATTATCACACCAGATTGGGGATCGGGGTTGCATTAGTGGATGGAGTATTCCCACTTTGATCATGGTCATGATCCAGTCCTGCTATTATGAGACATCGGTTACAGAGATGATTGATACAGAGATACTTTACTCGTGTGGGTCGCTCCCCTCGAGTGCCACTCCGGAGTAGGCTTTTAGACCGTGATGGGTGCCGGTCAGTTGGTGAGTTGTGAGTGATGACAGAGCAGGCAGTGCCAGTACTTCCTGGCCCTCTGATTGGGTTTCTTTGGGCAGTCAGCTTTATAGTTGCATTTATACAGTCATCTTTTGGCACTGCATTTAGAGGCATAGTAGTGGTAGTTTCTTTTCAGCAGTCTTTATTGCATACCACTGTTCTTTCCTTTTGCCTCTTTATTCCTAGTGGGTGCGTCAGCATTTGAGGTTTTACCCACTAGGGGAGGCTACTGGTTTATCTAGTAGTTCTCACCCCCATTGTTGTTTCTTGTCCTTTTTCCCCCTTTGTTTTGCAGAGTCGACTGTGGGAGCTGCTGGGCCTTCAGCGGCAGATCGAGGTAAGAGGATCGCCGACTAGCTAGATCGTCTACCCCGAGCGAGAGATTAGCTAGACTATTACTGTACTCCCCTTTTGTATCTCAGACTATAGTAGTTTACTTTTGGGTCTGGCTGTGGCCAGCTGGTTGTATTATTTTGGTGAGCTGGGAGTTTATTGTACTTTTATTTCAGTTTTACTGTATTTCAGTCTGAGATTACTTGTAGTTCATTCAGTTCAGCTCTGTTTGTGCTCTTTTATTGCATATTATATATCTGAGCAGGTTACCAGCGCTTCGTGTACATGGAAAATTCTGTGTGCACGGCGGATCTGTTGGCGAGCCCGGGTTCTGGTCTACACCCGGGGCGTGACAGATTAAGTTGGTATCAGAGCTTAGGGATAGGTCAGTTGGGACTTAGGAAACCCTAGGCTTTTGGCAGACCCTAGGATGATAGGGCGCGAGAGGCGTGACACTTCGCGAAAGTCGTCGATTTATTTATTGGACTCTTCCAGTGAGTGAGAGGGATCGACATACCCAATTTCTGGTGGACCGTTATGTTGGCTGCAGACAACATAAAGTCGCAGAAATTGGGGGATGTCTTTGACTTTCGCTAGATTGGGTCGTGTGGGGTTATGTTACTGATTCGTGATTTCTTGTGGCAGGATGCCTCCCCGACGTCGGATTCCCACTCGGGGTGTTCCGTTACCCCCTGATGAGCCAGAGCAGCCGACACCCCCCGAGCTTATTGAGTTGAGGGCCTTGGTGGCCCAATTGGCGGAGGGTCAGCGCCGCCAGGGACAGAGGATCGATCAGCTGCTTGCTCAGAGAGAGGCACCACCCCCAGCTGTTCCTGAGGCCTTTGTGCCTCCTGTTACACCTTTTGTGCCGTCAGCGCCATCTTCGAGTAGCGGGGCTCCTGGAGCTATTCAGCCTTTGACTGCGGAGGAGGAGCAGGATTTTGCTGACAAACTCTCCCAGTTTGTTAAGCGGGGACCACCTAGATTCTCAGGGCGGGATGCTCAGCCCTCGGCTGTTGGGAGATGGCTTTCTGCGATGGAGAAGCTTTTTCGGGACTTCTTCATCGACTCGAAGTATCGAGTGCACATGGCGGTGCACTGTTTGGACGGAGATGCAGATTTTTGGTGGCAGCGGGTAGAGCCACCGGAGTTCCGGATTTCTCGGCAGCTGCCCTGGGAGGAGTTCCGGCGGTTGGTGCTGGACACCTATTTTTCGACCAGTGTGAAGAAGAAGTTGGAGGACGACTTGAAGAACCTGCAGCAGGGCGAGCGATCGGCCCATGCCTATTTCCAGGAGTTCACGGAGTTGCTGAACTGTGTGCCCTTCGTCGCTCGTGACGGACCGCACCAGGTTGAACTGTTCGAGGGAGGCCTTCGTCCAGAGATTTACACGCTGGTGCATGCTCAGAGATTTCAGACTCTGGAGGCAGCCGCAGAGCATGCACAGTGGGTGGAGAGAGGTGATCAGGTGGTGGCCAGACAGAGGGCCGCGGTCGCTCAGAGCTCCGACAGAAAGCGACCAGCCCAGGATGAGGGGGGACAGGCCAGAACTTGGAGGCCGCCCCGACCGCCACCTCCTCAGCTTCCGGGCCGTGGGCGTTCGGAGCGGCGAGGGCCTGGTGGATCCCAGAGGCCCCAGCAGCAGCAGCAGCAGCAGCAGAAATCGCAGTCGTCGCAGCGCGGGTCTCAGCGGCAGCCACAGCGACAGCGACAGTCTCAGCAGCAGCAGTCCCGACAGTCACGGGCTCCCAGCAGTTGTATTTTCTGTGGAGGTCCGCACTTCCCCGGCACCTGCGACCAGCGGTGGGGTCGTTGCTACGGATGTGGACAGCCAGGGCACATTCGAGCTGCGTGCCCCTTTTCGACCTCAGCCGCCCCTTCTTCAGCATCTGCCCCAGTATCATCGCAGCAGCGGTCGACGGCTCAGCGGCCTTATGCTCCAGCGAGCAGGCCATCTTCTTCCCATTCCACAGATTATCGCCCTCCAGCTCAGAGTGGGCGAGTGTATGCTGCACAGGTAGAGGATGCTTCAGCAGCAGACCACGTGGTGGCAGGTATCACTTTACTTTCTGGCATTAGGACTCGCACCTTATTTGATACTGGAGCATCGCATTCTTTCATTAGTAGATCTTTTGCATCATTACATGGGTTAGAGGTAGGACTTTTGCCACGCGCACGAGAGGTACAGATTCCCGATCACACTTTGCTCGTGGAGGAGTGTTGTTGGTCCTGCCCGATGCAGATCGAGTCCTGGATTATGCCAGCAGACCTGTTGGTCTTGAGACAGCTGCAGGATTTTGATGTGATTCTCGGGATGGACTGGCTGGCTCGGTATTTTGCGACTATTGACTGTGCCGAGAGGACTGTCACTTTTAGAGAGCCAGACCAGGAGGTGTTGGTGTACCGGGGATGTCAGAGCGCTTTCTTTGCCTCTATGGTTTCGACTTCCCGAGCGAGACGGATGATTCACCGAGGATGTGTAGCCTTTTTGGCTAGTGTTGTAGAGGGGCCTACGGCGGTACCGGGACTAGGGGATATCCCTATCGTCCGCGAGTTCCCGGATGTGTTTCCACCTGAGCTGACTTGTATGCCGCCCGACAGAGAGATTGAGTTTGTGATTGACGTAGTTCCAGGAACTGCGCCAATCTCTAAGGCTCCTTACCGGATGGCACCGGCTGAGCTGCGAGAGCTTAAAGCGCAGTTGCAAGACTTGATGGATAAGGGTTTCATTAGACCCAGTGTGTCGCCCTGGGGAGCACCGGTGCTATTCGTGAAGAAGAAGGATGGGTCACTTAGACTGTGTGTGGACTATAGGGAGCTGAATAAAGTGACCATCAAGAACAAGTACCCTCTGCCGCGCATCGACGATCTCTTTGATCAGCTGCAAGGGTCTTGTGTCTTTTCCAAGATTGATCTACAGTCTGGTTACCACCAATTAAAGGTGAAGGCCGAGGATATTCCTAAGACTGCTTTCAGATCACGGTACGGGCATTATGAGTTTACAGTTATGCCATTTGGATTGACTAATGCCCCTGCCGCCTTTATGGACTTGATGAACAGGATATTTCGGCCATTCCTGGATCGATTTGTGGTGGTGTTCATAGATGATATCCTGGTTTACTCCCGGAGCGAGGCCGAGCATGAGGAGCACTTGAGGACTGTGCTACAACTTCTGCGGGAGAAGAAGTTGTATGCCAAGCTGGTGAAGTGCGAGTTTTGGCTTCGGGAGGTAGCTTTCTTGGGCCATGTGATTTCCGCCGCCGGTGTAGCTGTAGACCCGGCGAAGATTGAGGCAGTTCGTGATTGGCCCCGACCGACGACTGTATCAGAGGTGCGCAGCTTCATGGGGTTAGCTGGTTATTATCGTCGGTTTGTGGAAGGCTTTGCGAAGCTTTCCACACCCCTCACTCGGTTGACGCGTAAAGGGGTTAAGTTTATCTGGAGTGAGGACTGCCAGAAGAGCTTCGAGGAGCTGAAGGACAGACTGATGACTGCTCCTATCCTTTCCCTCCCTGTTATGGGGAAAGGATATGTGATCTACAGTGACGCATCACACAGTGGACTCGGTTGCGTGTTGATGCAGGATGGGAGGGTAATTGCTTATGCATCGAGACAGCTCAAGGATTACGAGAAGAATTACCCTACCCACGACTTAGAGCTCGCTGCCGTGGTGTTTGCACTGAAGCTGTGGCGCCATTACCTGTATGGAGAGCATTGTGAGATCTACACCGACCACAAGAGCTTAAAGTATCTGTTCACACAGAAGGAGCTTAATTTGAGGCAGCGCAGGTGGTTAGAGCTACTAAAGGATTATGATGTGGATATCCTTTACCACCCAGGCAAGGCTAACGTGGTCGCTGATGCTTTGAGCCGGAGAGCAGTTCAGAGTTTGTCTATGTTGATCACAGACCAGGCGCCCCTATTGGAGGAGATGAGACGGCTCGAGATAGAGGTTGTGTCCCCTGGGGTCTCTGCTAGACTGACGTCATTAGTCGTGCAGCCCACTCTGCTGGACAGGATCAGGGAGAAACAGAGTGAGGACCCCCACTTGACCAGGATTCGAGATCAGCTTCCGAGTGATCAGTCAGGGGATTTTACAGTGGATGCTGCGGGAGTACTGAGGTACAGGGACCGAGCATGTGTGCCAGTGGATGCTGAGATCAGAGAGCAGATATTGAGAGAGGCCCATTATACACCTTATACCCTTCATCCTGGGGGGACTAAGATGTATAAGGACCTCAAGGCACATTTTTGGTGGAATGGCATGAAGAGGGATGTCGGGAGATTTGTGGCCCAGTGTTTGACTTGTCAGCAAGTAAAAGCTGAGCATCGGGTGCCAGCTGGCAAGTTACAAAGTCTCCCAATCCCTGAGTGGAAATGGGACCACATTACCATGGACTTCGTGGTCGGATTGCCGAGGGCACAGGGCGGAGCAGATGCTATCTGGGTAGTGGTGGATCGACTTACCAAGTCAGCGCACTTCTTGCCTATGCAGACTACTTGGCCACTCGATCGACTAGCCCAGCTATACCTTGATGAGATTGTGAGACTGCATGGAGTACCCGCCTCCATTGTGTCAGATAGAGATCCGAGGTTTGCCTCGCGTTTTTGGGGAGTTTGCAGACTGCGATGGGGACTCAGCTCAGATTCAGTACAGCTTTTCATCCTCAGACTGATGGGCAGTCAGAGCGGACCATACAGATCTTGGAGGACATGCTGAGGGCTTGCGTCTTGGATTTCGGCGGAGGTTGGATTCGGCACTTATCCTTGGTTGAGTTTGCGTACAACAACAGCTTTCAAGCGAGCATACAAATGGCTCCGTTTGAAGCGTTGTATGGACGCAAGTGCCGATCACCACTTTATTGGAGTGACGTAGGCGAGAGACGGACCTTGGGGCCAGATATACTGCTGGAGGCAGAGGAAAAGGTCCGGGTGATTCGACAGCACCTTCAGACCGCTCAGAGTCGACAGAGGAGCTATGCTGATGTTCGGCGACGAGACTTAGAGTTTCAGGTTGGAGATCATGTAAGTCTCGCCGTCCAAGGGGATCAGGAGGTTCGGCATTCGCGGGAAACTCAGCCCCCGATACATTGGACCTTTCGAGGTGTTGGAGCGTATCGGGCCTGTTGCTTATCGACTTGCACTTCCCCCGAGACTTGCTGGCGTCCACGATGTTTTTCATGTTTCCACTCTGAGGAGGTACGTCTTCGACCCGTCGCACATCATCGACTTTGCACCACTCGAGATCAGTGAGGATTTGAGATATGAGGAGCGCCCGCTGCGGATTCTAGATCGAGAGATGAAAGAATTGCGCAATCGAACCATCCCCTATGTGAAGATCCTCTGGAGCAACCATGATGAGCGCGAGGCGACGTGGGAGCTCGAGTCAGAGATGATGGACGCCTACCCCTACTTGTTCGAGACTCTGGATTGAGGTATGATTTTAGTTTCGAGGACGAAACTTTTGTTAGTGGGGGAGGATGTAGTGTCCCAGGTTTTCCTGTGGCTTTTCCCCTGTTTCGGGGTGTGGGACACCTGTTAGTGGTGTGTGGGGCCCCAACATGTCAAAGTGATGTGTTGTTTGGACTTAGAGTGGATTTGGAAGCAAGCCTGACCTTCGGCTGACTTTGCCGAATTTTTGGAGTGGAATCAGGCTAAACGGAGGCCGTAGTTGGATTCAGCGTGGAAAAACGCTTGAAAACGGCTATTTACTTATTTAATTTGGAGTCCGGATGCCCAAAAAGGGACCCCCGGAAGTTTTCTGCGCAAAATGGTGCATGGGGGGATCTGTGGACCGGCCGGGACACGTGGCGCCTTGTTATTGGGCCGGCGCACGGCTCTCGGTCCACGGAACGGGCCGCCGGTGCACGGTGCACCGGCGGGCCACGTGGCAGGCGTCGGTTGGTCCGGTCCAGGGCGCGCGGCGCACGGGAGGGTGCGCGGGCAGCGCGGGCAGGCGCGGTGTGGGGCGCGGTGCACGGTGCACCGGGGCGCGCCACGTGGCGGCCCCGGGTTGGCGGGTGCACGTGCGCGCGGCGCACCCGCAGGCGCGCGCCTGCGGCCGTACGCGCACGCGCCGCAGGCGTGCAGGCGGCGCGCAGGGCCGCCGGCGGCCGTGTCGGGCGGGAAAGCGGGGGGCACGTGGCGCCCCGCCATTGGCGGGCGCCACCCACCCCGCCGCCCCGCAGGGGGGACGCGTGGCGCCTCCCCGCTGGGCCCGCACGGCTGCCGCCTGTTTGGCGGACGCGTGGCGGGCCCTGGGCCGGGTCGGACAGGAGGTCGGACGGGCGGGGGATCCCGTGTGCGGCCCGGGTTGGGCTGGGCCGCACTGTAGCCGCCCGAAAGATGGTGGGCCGGGCCGCACTGTAGCAGCCCGAAAGTGCCCCTGCGCCCGAAAGTGGGGACAATTTGGGTATTTTCCCAATTGTTTAGTGGGCCTATAAATAGGCCTCCCCTCCCCTCTTCTCTTGCCTTTTCCGAGAGCTAGAGAGAGAATGGGAGGGAGGGACCTTTAGGAAAGTTTTTCCTCTCACATTTTTCTACCTCGTGGTGCGTTCCCAGATTTTTGGGAAGATCGACAGCGGCGTTTCGGATTTTACAGTGTGCCTCGGTTTTCCCCCATTTCGGCCCGTTATCGTCGCATTTCAGTCCGAGGAGTCCCCTGCGCAGTACAGGAGTCCGATTTCGACGATTTCTTCGCCAGTGTGTTCCTAAGAGGTAGGGCTTCGTTTTTCGTGTTGATGGTTTCTCTGGATTCCGATTCCTTGGCACGATTCCCGAGGTGATTTGACCCCCTATTTTGCTGTTTGGATTTTTGGACAGCGGCAACTTCGACGATTTGTTTCTCAGCGTAGGAATATCGGATCGAGGCGATTCAAGAGTCGATTTTGGGCTATTTTTCGCGAGGAACGCAACCGTGATTTTTCTGGGATTTTAGGAGCTCGGGACAGAGGTGAAAATTCCTCGTTTTGCGTGCTGATTTTTAAAACAGCAAAAGTGTTTTGGGAATTGTTATTTTTACACCGTGTACACTTATGTGATGTTGTAGGACATTGTTTCAGCTGACGGTGTGCTTAGAGGACAGCGGGTATTTTCTGGGTGATTTGTGCACGCTTTTCGAGGTGGGTGGTTGCGTATCCCTCTTTGTTGATTTGCACACTAGGAATAAAAGAGTTCCCAATTATACATGTGATAGATAACTTGTGGTGTATGAACCTATTGCATTTGGCCCCTAAATTAATTTAGTAGCTTCTATGTGATAAATCTGGGACAAGAAAATTGGACAATTGCTATATCGTGAACCGCATGCAAATTAGTAACCCAACAATATTTTTAAAATAGTTCTAAAAATATTCTTCACATGAAACTTAGTTCCTTTCTAAATGTTTTTAAAAGAGAACACTTGCATGCTCATTGGACATCTAGTTAGGCCACTATCTTACTGCAGCACTATATTATGGGACTTGACTTAGGAGAAAACATGTGTTATTGTTATTCTTCTCTATCGATGCATGTTGCTCGAGTCTGATCGGGATTTTGAGATAGTGGTGTCTGAACCTTGAGTTTGGGACAGTTGGGATTGTCTTAGGGGATTGTGGGGCATAGTGGCAACCGCGGATGATAGGCGGTTGACCAGATGTTTTTACTTTATCAGATTGGGGTCTATGGGTTCAGCGGTAGCCGCGGATTTTGGGCGGTTGACCGGGTGTTATTATCACACCAGATTGGGGATCGGGGTTGCATTAGTGGATGGAGTATTCCCACTTTGATCATGGTCATGATCCAGTCCTGCTATTATGAGACATCGGTTACAGAGATGATTGATACAGAGATACTTTACTCGTGTGGGTCGCTCCCCTCGAGTGCCACTCCGGAGTAGGCTTTTAGACCGTGATGGGTGCCGGTCAGTTGGTGAGTTGTGAGTGATGACAGAGCAGGCAGTGCCAGTACTTCCTGGCCCTCTGATTGGGTTTCTTTGGGCAGTCAGCTTTATAGTTGCATTTATACAGTCATCTTATGGCACTGCATTCAGAGGCATAGTAGTGGTAGTTTCTTTTCAGCAGTCTTTATTGCATACCACTGTTCTTTCCTTTTGCCTCTTTATTCCTAGTGGGTGCGTCAGCATTTGAGGTTTTACCCACTAGGGGAGGCTACTGGTTTATCTAGTAGTTCTCACCCCCATTGTTGTTTCTTGTCCTTTTTCCCCTTTGTTTTGCAGAGTCGACTGTGGGAGCTGCTGGGCCTTCAGCGGCAGATCGAGGTAAGAGGATCGCCGACTAGCTAGATCGTCTACCCCGAGCGAGAGATTAGCTAGACTATTACTGTACTCCCCTTTTGTATCTCAGACTATAGTAGTTTACTTTTGGGTCTGGCTGTGGCCAGCTGGTTGTACTATTTTGGTGAGCTGGGAGTTTATTGTACTTTTATTTCAGTTTTTACTGTATTTCTGTCTGAGATTACTTGTAGTTCATTCAGTTCAGCTCTGTTTGTGCTCTTTTATTGCATATTATATATCTGAGCAGGTTACCAGCGCTTCGTGTACATGGAAAATTCTGTGTGCACGGCGGATCTGTTGGCGAGCCCGGGTTCTGGTCTACACCCGGGGCATGACAACCGGAACCACACTTGAAGTTCCTCAAACCCGACACAGAATTTTCTGAAATTTGTATTGCGTACCGGAACACAGACTCGCGTACCGGAACACAATAGAAAAATCTGTCTTTTGCACCATTGAGTACCGGAACACAATATTTGGTACCGGTACACAATGTTGCCTCGGGAAAAGTTTCCTAAACCGACTCTAATTCGTTTCCAAGGGCTATAAATAGATACTTAGGGTTTCTCGACGAGACTGACCAATACCAAAAACACTCGAGAGCAACCCTAGAGGCTAGGTTTTTATCGTTCTTCTTTTTAGCCTCTTTTAGGTCAATTCGACGGTTCTTCCAAGATCTCTCTTTTGTCGAATTGATCTAAACTTTGCTTAGAAATTCTTTCTACGGTTCTTCAATGATAATCTAAGCAAAGGATCACCATCGAAGCCTATATTTCTTTATCGGCTGAGTTTGCGTCGTGGATTCGACGTAGCACCGTGGATTCGGTGTGTTGAAGGCGTTTCGTGGATTCGAAACGTGTGCTCGTGGATTCGAGTGGCGTTCGTGGATTCGAACGTGTGCAGTGGACGTGCAATCGGTGAGCGCAAGGTCCGAAGAAGTTGAAGGAGGGGTTGAGTCCGTGGAGTCGGTAATCACCTTGTTATTCTTCTTTTCTTAGTGGATTGTTATTGCGTGTTGGTCCCGTGGTTTTTCTCCTGGATTGGAGTTTCCACGTAAATCTCGGTGTGTTGATTTTTATTTCCGCATTGGTTTTTTATTTTTGCACTGAGATTTGTTTTTAAAATATTACACCTATTCACCCCCCTCTAGGTGTTTGATAGTACCTATTTAGATCATTGTGGATCCTACATTATAAAAACATTAGCAGGTGTATCATCATCAAGAGAGATATCGAGGGTAGATTTTTCAGATTCAAAGTGAAAAGCTTCATCTACCTTAACATTTATCGATTCTACGATCGTCTTAGATTCTAAGTTAAAAACTCGATATGCTCTACTGTTTGTAGAATAACCCAAGAAAATCCCTTCGTCACTTCGAGAGTCAAATTTTCCAAGATTTTCGCGGTCACGTAAAATAAAACACCGACTCCCAAAGATACGAAAATATTTGATGTTCGGTTTTCTACAAAACCATAGTTCATATGGTGTATTTAAAGTCCCCGGGCGCAAATACACTCGATTAATTACATAGACAGCAGTGTTCACCGCTTCAGCCCAAAAATATAACGGTAAGTTCCGGCTATGAAGCATAACACGTGCCATCTCCTGTACGACCCTGTTTTTGCGCTCGACTACACCATTCTGTTGAGGTGTATAGGGTGCTGAGAATTCATGTTTAATGCCATTAGAAGTGCAAAAATCAATGAATTTGGAATTTATGAATTCTCCACCTCTATCACTTCTAACACGAGTAATCTTTTCATTCTTTTCAATCATAATACGATGGCAAATCTCGTGAAAAGAATCAAAAGTATCAGCTTTCTCTTTTAAAAATGCTACCCAAGAATATCTAGAGAAATCATCAACCAATAAGAAAATATACCATTTACCTCCCAAAGATGGTTGACGAGTTGGCCCCATTAAATCCATGTGCAAAAGTTCCAAAGGCCGTTTTGTACCAATGTGGTTCAAGTTCTTGTGTGCAGTCCTAGACTGTTTTCCCTTTTGGCAACCGCCACACACAATGTTTTGTTCAAAAGAAAGTTTTGGAACCCCCTTGACCACATCTTTGTTTGAAATTCTAGCAAGTTCCTTAAAGTTTATGTGACCTAGCCTTTCATGCCAAAGTGTTTCATTTTTCAAAGATGCTAGGTTACATTTTTCAGAAATTTTACTAGGAACTACATAACAATTGTTTTCTGATCTAACCCCCTTTAAAAAGAAACATGGTCCTTATCAGTTACAGTACATTCATCAGATGAAAAATTAACTGAATAACCATTGTCACAAAGTTGACTTATGCTTATGAGGTTAGTCTTAAGGCCATCAACAAATAACACATTTTTCAGAACCGGGCCATCTGGAATAGCTACCGTTCCTTTCCAACAATTTTGGAAGACCGACCGTCTCCGAAAACAACAAGTCCTCCGGAGATTTTCTCAAAATTTTGAAAACAGTTTTTGTCACCGGTCATGTGACGGGAACACCCGCTATCCAGATACCAAGACGAACTATCATATGCATGCAAGGAAATATTAGTAACAAGACAAGGGAAAATTTCACCTTTGCGCACCCAAACCTTTTTGGAATGCGTCGGTAATGGTCGTGAAGTTATTCTCCTAGGTGAAAGCGTCTTGTTAGAAGATTGCTGCTCCTTGATGATGTCGTCTTGAGCGGTGAACTACCAAGGCTCTTTTCCTTTGAATGATTTGCATTTGATTTCTGAGGAATCACCTTTTTGGTAGTCATTGCAAGAGGTGCTTGAGGTGTGCGTTTGGCTCCCATCTTGCAATTTCTCCTTATGTGCCCTGAAATGCCACAACGAAAACATACCTTAGATCTTGACGATCCCGAAGAGGATGAAGTAGGCTTGTTGTCGTTGCTTGTCGTGAATTCCGGTGTCGGAGGAGGAGATACCGACTGAGGCACAAAAACTGTCCCACTCGAACTTGGAATGTCTCCAGTTTGAGTGTATCCGAGGCCGAACGATTTGTTTGACCAAGACCAAGAAGCTGTCCAACTTACTCCTTCCAGAAGAAAATCGCTTTAAGTCATCTTTAGTTGGCGTATGGTCTTCGTCATTTCCAATTTTTCCTGTCGAGCCTCGCCGTAGAGCTTCAAGAAGTAATTCGCTTTATCCACCATTTTGTATGTTCTTTCTCGAGAAGCTCATTTTTCTCTTGAAGGGAAACATTTGTTTTGACTAGATTATCCCTTTCCACTTCAAGAGCGTTTGAGAGAGAAGTTGCCCTTTTTACTTCTTCTTCGAGATCCTGCAATCTCCCTCTCAAACTCCTTGTTTTGCTTTGCCAGTTTCTTTGAATCCCTCAAAAGCTTATGGTAGGCAAGAGCAAAATCTTCACCTTCAGAATTACTGATTCGTCGTCCGTTGCAATCTTTTCACATGGGAGGAGTTGGACAGTGAATCGGATGTACTTGCCATTAAGCACATGAAGGGTGAAGATGTGGACGCGTGGAAAGCTGTCGCGTTGTCTTCTTCATCACTTGAGGATGACTCATTTGACGTTGAGTTGTCATCCCAAGTGACGACTTGCATCGCCTTCTTCTTTGCCGGATTCTTGTTGGGACACTCCGTTGCAATGTGGCCGTAGCCTCGACATTTGAAGCACTGTACTTGTCCCTCTGAACTTTTCTTATCCTTTGAGAAGTTCTCTTGCTTTCTTGACTTGTAGCTTGAAGAGCCTTTGCCTTTCTTGGACTTTTCGAAGGATGGAGTTTTGCTTGAATTACCCCTTCGAAAGTTGCGGCGAAACTTCCTTGTCAAGAGAGCGAGCTGCTTCTCAAAGTCCTCCATAGATAGGTTCTCGTCATCGTCCGAGGAGGATGAATCCGCGTCTTCTTCTTTGTTGTTTTCAATGCATAACCTGAAGACTTAGAAGAGGATGCTTTTCCAGAAGAATAGTTAGTAGGAAATGTCATTTCATAAGTTTGTAATGCACCAACTAATTCTTCTACACGCATTTCGTCCGGGTGTTTAATTGTTTCAATGGCTGCAACCTTCGGGCGAAATCGTTCAGGAAGAGTTCTTAAAATTTTTCTTACAACTTTAAATTCTGGAATCTTCTCTCCCAAGTTAGCACATGAGTTTACGATGTCTTGCAATCGTGTGTAATAGTCAGTGAAAGATTCATTTTCTGCCATGGAAATAGAATCAAACTTGCTCGTAAGCATTTGCAGTTTCTGAATCTTCACAAGGTTAGTTCCCTCATGCGTAACTTGAAGAACATCCCAGATTTCTTTCGCGGTCTCACATGCCGAGACGCGAGAGAACTCAGTTTGTGACAAAGCATTAAATAGAGCATTAATTCCTTTGCCATTGTAAGAAGATGAATCTATCTCTTCCTTGGTCCATTTCGACCTAGGTTTTAAGGTGCGAACATCATCAATAATTTCAGTTGGATTAGACCATCCTAATTCAATTGATTGCCACACCCTTTCGTCGATGGAAATTAAAAAGGCTTTCATCCGTACTTTCCAGTACGCATAATTTGTTCCATCAAAGAAAGGGGGTCGATTGATGTTTCCACCTTCAACCATTGTTTACAACCCTATTCCCGCTCTGATACCACTTGTTGGGTTATACTAATAATTGATCTAAATAGGGGAAAAAACACCTAGAGGGGGGTGAATAGGTGTAAACAATAAACACTCAAAAAATCATTGCGCAATAAAACCCAATGCGGAAAATAAAATGAACACGCAAGATTTTTACGTGGAAAAACTCCAAACCGGAGTAAAAAACCACGGGACCGATAACACGGCGAAATCCACTAGAATTAACACACGTACAAGGTGATATAACGTACTCACAGACGACTCAACCTTTTACCATACGCTCCTAGTAGATCTTCTCCGCTCGCTCCACGACGCTTCTCGAATCCACGATCTGCGCCCAACGCTGAATCCACAGCGTCCAACGTCGAGTCCACGACGTCCGACCGAATCCACGGTCTTCACCCAGTAGCACGCTTCGAATCCACGAACGTACCTCGCTCCGAATCCACGAGAGCGGTTGCACCTTGAATCCACAAGGCCACGCGAGTCCACGCGCCGATTTTGGGTAAATCGTTGTTTTTTGGGTGGTGATGATCCGCCGAATACTTAGATTAGAAATAGATCGGAAATACCATCTAAGTATTCATTGATTTGATTCTACTCAAAATCTGAGTTTGGAAAACCTAGAATCAAATCAATCAATATAGATGAAGAAACATAGAATTAATCTATTGATTTCCTTTCTTCTCTATATGTGGATTTTTTTTTTATTTTTCGGCTTATATTTTCGTTACCCTAAAAATGAATCATAGGGTCTATTTATAGGTTAGAAACCATTGGAAGAAGATAAGGATCAAAAACTAACCTTTTCTGGAATTTTATAGGACGGCGATCCGGACTGGATTTCACGATCCGGATTGTCTCAGCGAAACAGACTTTTTCCAGAAAAAGGACATTCGGGATCCGGACGGATTTCACGATCCGGATCGTTCATACAATTCCTTCAAATTCACGTTCGGGATCCGGATTAAATCCTGATCCGGATCGTTCATGCAGTTCAATAAATTCCATGTTCGGGATCCGGACTTAAATCCAAGATCCGGATTGAACTGTGTATGAACCTGCCACCCTTCGGGATCCGGATTGTAATGCCCATCCGGATCCTGAACATGTCCCATGTCCAGTTTTTGATTTTTAAGCAATTAAAAGTTCTTCCAGGTGTTTCTACACTATAAGAAGTATTCGGATCATCAAAAATCTTTAGTTAAACGTACCTGATCCTTTTGAATTCTTCTTTCTTGAGATTGAGGTATATGATCCAAACTTCTTCATCTTCAATCTTCAAGACTTAACACTTTCACGAAATACGCCAACTCAAATTCCGTAACAAGGATCTCGAACAGTCCCACGTACCTTGGGCTTAACTTTCCCTTTATGCCGAAACGTCGGTTCCCCTTGGAGGGCGAAACTCGGAGTAACACATGCTCACCCACCATGAACTCTAAGTCTCGGCGTCTGTTGTCCGCGTAGCTTTTCTGTCTGCTCTGGGCGGTCAGTAGCCTTTGCCTAATCAATCGCACCTTTGCTTCGGTCTCCTCCACCAAATCTGGGCCCAGAAACTTACGCTCACCTAAGTCGTCCCAGCGTATTGGAGACCGACAGCGGCGCCCGTACAGGGCCTCGTATGGTGCCATCTGAATGCTGGCCTGGTAACTGTTATTGTAGGCAAATTCCACTAGGGGCAAACACCGTGCCCACCCTTCGCCCAAGTCCAAAACGCATGCTCGAAGCATGTCCTCCACAATCTGTATCACCCGCTCTGACTGTCCATCGGTCTGCGGGTGAAATGCCGTACTGAAGTGCAACTTGGTCCCCATTGCTCGTTGCAGGCTTTGCCAAAAGTTTGACACAAATCGCGTGTCCCTGTCCGACGTGATAGATGTCGGTACCCCATGCAACCTTACTATCTCGTCGATGTATGTTTGTGCCAGTCGTTCCCGCGTCCACGTCGTGTGTATGGGCAGAAAGTGGGCCGATTTCGTCAAACGGTCCACAATCACCCATATCGCATCGTGTCCCTGTGGCGACCTCGGGAATCCGGTCACAAAATCCATGGTAATCATGTCCCACTTCCACTCGGGCACCGGTAAAGGTTGCAATTTTCCCGCCGGGCGCTGATGCTCGGCCTTCACCTGTTGGCACACCAGGCAGTGTGCCACAAATCGAGTCACGTCTCCCTTCATTTTGGGCCACCAGAAGGTCTGTTTGACGTCCTTGTACATCTTCGTTCCCCCGGGGTGCGCTGCATATGGGGCAGTATGCGCCTCCCGCAGGATTTCCTCTTTGAGTTCCGGTAGATCCGGCACGCAGATTCGTCCCCGAAATCGTATCGTGCCGTCGGAGTTTACTGTGAAATCACCTTCCTGGTCGGCGGTTATTCTACTTCGCACCAGCTGGAGTTGGTCATCAGTCGATTGCCCTTCGAGAATTCTGTCCAGCAAAGTAGGTCTGACCACCAGTGTCAGAAGTTGTGTGACTGTACCTGCCGGTACTACTTCTAGTCTCAACCGCAAAAATTTCGCAATCAGACTATCTTGCTGGGTGATGGCACTTACACCTGCCTCCTCGGCCTGCCCCTTGCGACTCAGGGCGTCGGCCACCACGTTTGCCTTTCCCGGGTGATAGTGGATCGTTAAATCGTAATCCTTCAGTAGCTCGAGCCACCGTCTTTGTCGCAAATTTAACTCATTTTGGGTGAAAAGGTACTTAAGACTCTTATGATCTGAGTACACGTTGCAGTGTGCCCCATACAGGTAGTGTCTCCAAAGCTTGAGGACGAACACAACCGCTGCGAGTTCCAAATCGTGCACGGGATAATTCCGCTCGTACTCCTTGAGCTGCCTCGACGCATAGGCTATGACCTCACCCCGTTGCATATGCACGCCTCACAATAAACCTCAAAGTCTTCACCAGGCTCCGGGAGGGCTAGCACCGGGGCCTACGTCAACCTGACTTTGAGTTCCTCAAAACTCTTCTGGCATTTGTCAGTCCAGATAAACTTCTCCCCTTTTCGGGTCAGGCAAGTCAGGGGCATTACTATCTTGGAGAAGCCTTCCTCAAAATGTCTGTAATACCCTGCCAGACCCAGGAAGCTTCGAATTTTCATTATCGCTGTTGGTTGAGCCCAGTTGATCCCTGATTCAATCCTCCTTGGATCCACTTAATTCCAGACACCGAAACGATATGCCCCAAAAGTCCCCCTCGCGGACCATAACTCACACTTTATAAGTTTTGCCATATGGTTTCTGATCCCAGAGGGTCTGGGGGATTACTCGCAAGTGTTTCCCCATACCCCTTGTCTGTGCAAGAGTAGATCGAAACGTCCACCAAAAGACCATCACCGACTGGTCTAAGAAGGGCTTGAGTATCCTTTTCCTCATGCCCAAGAGCACCACTGGTGCGTTAACGAGTCTAAACGGTATAACCGTAAACTCATCTTGACCATTCCGAGCTCGCAGATGTGTTTTTAGTGTGTCATTACCCCGGACTCTAGGCTGGCGTTAGCCGGACCGCAGATCAATCTTTGGGAATGCCGTTTCCCCCTTGTAGTTGATCGCGTAGGTCGTCTATCCGAGGTAGAGGAGTACTTGTCCTTCTCGTGTCGAGACCCATACGGTACTCGTGAACGCTACTCGACTGCCTTCTACCAAGCTCCTTGCCCGCAACAAAGAAAGGCGAGCAGAAGGCGTTCCTACAAGCTAAGTTTACCAGTTCCGGTAAGTCCGGTTCCCGGAGACTCGCTTGGAACTTCAAGCAGTCAACTACGCTTAAAGATTTCCGCGACTGTCGGCCCCAAGCGCTACACCGATATCCTTTACGGAAACCTCATTAGTTCTTAGAGACTAAGAACCCGCCTCACCCTCACTGGGCAGGAAGGGGTACAGCCGCCTGCCCCGAGGGGTAGCCAGAGGGTCCAACCGAACTTATTCCTACGATGGGGATTTCTTCTAATAACTAAGGTAGGGCGAAAACATGAAGCGAGGTGAAAGAGTGGGTTGCTTAGGTGTTGCCACCAAAGTTCTAGCACGATGGTCTGAAACTCGAGTATTACCTGTTACATCGTGCTCTATGGGTCCGTCCCATGGTGGGTCATCGTATTGACTCTCCCTCCTCCCGGTTGCTGAGACGAAGGTGGAGACGCTGCTACGGATGATGTCCCCGTTTCCGAGGGGCAATTGCAACGACAGTGCCCCGGTTTGCCGCCTCGAAAACAATGGTCTTACTTCTGGGGACACTCGGTCACTTGGTGTATTCCGTCACAATAATGCAAGACTTGTCCACCGGCCATTGTCCTCCTGTCGGCGCATTCTTGGTGCCTTGTTGCAATCTCGAGTATTTAGGAGGCCGGCTCCTCTTGGTATGCTCCCTTCCGAAGTTTGGCCGGGTTCGTTTCTTATCCCTGCTGTGTCCTGAGCTCTCCCGTCGGGCTCGAGAAATCGTAAATCCGCGCTCCACCGCGGTGGCTCTATCGACCACCTCCTGGAAGGTGCGCAAACCCGCCGTTTGCACCACCTTGAAGATGTCGCTCCATAAGCCATTCACAAAGAGACGGGCCTTGTGAGATTCATCTCTTATAACAAAGGGAACACATTTGATCAACCTCACAAATGCCCGTTGATATCCCATAACTGTCCGACTTCCTTGCTTGATGAGCTTCAGGTCACCTTCCATCTGCCGTTTGATGCTGTCGGAGAGAAATGCCCCAAACAGTTTTCCTCGGAACGTGGTCCAAGATGGAAGGGCGGTGCCCTCCGAAGGGTCCGGGCGCACCGTCTTCCACCACTTGCGGGCGTCTCCCTCAAGAAAAAGGACTGCCAAAGGGACCCATTCACCCTCCTCCATTAGCAAAGCTTCGAAGAGCCTTTCCATGGTATCTACCTATTTTCCTACGACCCAAGGGTCGGTCGTCTCTCCCTCAAGGGGTCTCCAATAACAGCTCCCAGCGTAGGTCCCAAAGTTGCTGGTGCGGCTGGTCCGGGCAGAGAAGCCTGGGCGACCTCCATTGGTGTAGTCGACCATTGCACCCACTATCGCATCTGTTCCATAAGGGTTGCTAACTGCCCGGCCATCTCTTGTAGTCGTTGTCGGAGAAGCTGATACTCCGCCGCTGTTCGCACCGTACTTTTTTTGCCCCTGCGTTCTCCGCTGATAACCCATTTCGGGCCATCATTCGCTGTATACAAAGAAACCAAGTCACCCCTAGACCTAACTGGTCTAGCACCAGGACCTACAGACACACCGGAACTAAATTCCCCTTTTTCCCCCGCACACTCACGATCTACTGCACCTACACCTTGGTTATCTCTTGTTCAATTTGCTTACGGCATCAGACACTGTGGATGTGGATCACCGACTACTGTGGTTAAGTTGTTTTTCTCTGATACCATTTAATCTGTCACGCCCCTGGGGGTTTTTTGGTAAAGATAAGCGAAAATGTGTGTATTAAATTTTTTTCTTAATAAATAAGCATCAGCCTCGTCCCCGGTGCGTGTCAGACCGCCACATACACAAATTCGCCCTGCCCACGGACAGAGTCTCCTTTGTATATGCACGGCGTCTCATTTACAACATCAACATACAATCTTTAACCACACAGTCACAGTCAACAGGTACGAGAGTGTAAAGACATTTAATCACATTAAGAGGAACATACAAGTTTGCAAACGGTGTCCACTCGACACCCGTTCCTTTAAAAACGTCTACATATTCACAGTAAGGCGGCTACATCATTTCGGAAAAGGATAAATCCATAGGTTTTCAAAGCAGTGCCCACATGACACTTGGTTTTGGAAAATATTTTCGAAACCCCTTTTTGTTCGGTATAAAACATGCGGCATATAAGTCATTAAGGAACATTATAAAGATCACATCACAAAACCGTCTCTCAATCCAACATCCACAACATTCCACAGTCAAGCAATTGAGAACTTAAACTTAGATAACAAGGGGATGAGATAACTCAAGCAAGAAATAATGGAATAAACCTCATCAGCTAATGTTCTTTAATCGCTGCCTCACCGTCGTCCCGACTACTACACCTAGTCAAGCCTGTCACGGAGTGGGTAAAGTCAGTGACAAACAAAGTAGATGTTTAAATAACAACAAGGAAAGAAGAGCAAACCGATTACACCGGGACCTTTCGCTAAAACCCTGCAACTTACTTTACTCACTTTAATTACTTTAGTGACACCGTCCCGTCAGAGTAGTCGACGATCTCCCCACGGGACATTTGATGCTTTTAACCTCTTCACGGGGCTAGTGCGACACCTATAGCAGCCGTGAAGAGGTCCCCACACTATGTGGGGCACACGGGTCATATAGACCACTTCTCCGGAAAAGTACACCCATGCGGGGGCCATTCCGCCTGTGTACGTGCAGCATCTGGAAACACCTTGCCGAGATCGGCGTGTATTTAGCACCGCGACCGTAGCCGCAACAATTATTATATAAGATAAAATGCAATCATGCGAAAGGTTAGACAGTCCATCTACTTTGTTAGGCATATTAAGAATACTTTTTATGATGATAGATGCACTTACTGCACTTGTTGCACTTATAGCAACTGTACCCACCTTGTTGCGGGAAGATCGGAACACCTGGATCTTTCACACACTCCCGCTGCGCACCCGGACCTATGAAAAGTCCGCAAGGATAAACTATGGTCAAAAACACATACTAACATCTCAAAACGGAAATACCAATTTACTTATTTTGACAGAAAAGTCCAACACCGTCCGGTTCGCAGAAAACCGGAACCCCGCGCCGCCATCGCCGCCCGTCGGAGCCCCGCGCGGCTCGGAACCGCGCGGCGCGGCTCCGCGGCGGCGCCCGCGTGGGTTTCGGCCCACGCGGTGCGGCGCGGCGCCTCGCGCGGCGCCCGCGCGGGTACGCGCGGCGCCCGCGCGGGTGCGGCCCCGCGCGGCGCCCGCGCGTGCCCGCGCGGCGCCCGCGCGTGCCCGCGCGGCGCCGCGCGGGTGCGGCCCCGCGCGGCGCCCGCGTGGTTGCGGGCCCGCGCCGGTGCCGCCCGCGCGGCAACCGCGCAGCGCCCGCGCGGTTGCGGGCCCGCGCGGCGCCGCGCGGGTACGGCCCGCGCGGTCTTCTTCGTCGCCGCTCGCGGTGGCGACCGGCCATCCGCGTAAATCTTTCGCGCGATGCCCTAGCGGGCATCGCGCGTCCCCGTCGCCCGTTCCGCGCCCTAGCACGACGACGGTGACGGCGATGGTAACGGAGATGACGGAGAAGCCCGGAACTCAACAAAAAGGACGACGAAAAAATCCCGAAAAATTCCAAAAAATATTTTACTCACCGAAGATCGACGGGAAGGTCGCCCGGTCGCGTTCTTGCCTTCGGTTCGGTGTTCGGGAGGATCGGGCTCTTTCTCTTTCCCTTTCCTTCCTTCCGGCTAGGGTTCCGTCTTTTCCTTTTTCTCTTTCTTTCTCTCCTCACCGGTTAGGGTTTTATTTTTCCTTTCTTTCCCTCCGATAATCGGGATCACTTATATAATCCCTATTATTTAATTATTTATTTAATTAATTTTCTCTTTAATTCGTACGTACGTAGAAAGGAAAAACCCACAAATATCCGGATTTTATCTCTCAACAATAAATATCTGATCCACGAGATAAAATCCCACCCTTTTAAATCCTAGTCACCGATTATTTAATTTATTTAATTAAATAATCATGGAAAATAAATTTCCAATTTTATTTATCGTCACCAATTAATTAATTTCTTAATTAATTAATCACATGGATTATCCGAACTTCCTCAGAAAGCGTGTCGGATATTTTACACGAATTCCGATGCGCGACTTAAGTTATCGCGATCTTAGAAACCCCTTTCCGGGAGATCCGTACTCGGATTCCCGATCCGATCGCACCGTCGGTCTTCATTTTTCGGGCCCTTTGCCAGAAAAATACCCGCACCCCGCACCGGCCGACTTTTAAAAATTAAATAATTTTATTTCACTTAAAGGCTTAAATAATTTACATGTGAGTCAAAAATACCCCTAAGGGCCGAATCACTACAACCTGTCCTCGACCCCAAGGTCCCGGCTACACTATCTCGTACCCCTGCTCAAACCCGAGCAACAAGAACCACCCGACTAAAGAATAAGGAGAAAAAAGCAAGCATGGTTTCTCCTAAGTCAAGTTCCAACATGATAGTGTAGCGATAAGAAATGGCCTAACTAGATGTCCATACAAGCATACAAAAGTTCCAAGAAAATAGAAAGAGTACAGATATCATTTTCTGACTTATGTTTAGCATGATAACAGTTCTTGACATTCAATATAGCATGATATCATAAGTCCCATACCGTTCCCACATGAATAGCAAATATTAAACATATAAACCGCTATTCGTCCACAAATATCTATCCAGCTATGCATGTCCAAAAATATCCCCAAGTAATACCCACCATCCAGGTAAATTACAAGGCCTCAATATCATAATCAAATCCACATGCAATGTCACGCCCCGTGTAATGACAGGACTTTTTGTGTAATACTTTACCCTCCGGTTATTAATGTATTTTTTTTTTAGGAAAACTAAATGATTGAGTGTTCTTAAGTTGATCGTCGTGCTACACGGATATTTTTTGGGGAAAGGGCTCGAAAAACGATGATCGATGGTGCGATCGGATCTGAAATCCGACCTTGGGATCTCTCGGAATAGGGTTTTTAGGGTCCTGGTGACTTGGTGCGCATCGGAATCTGTGCAAAATATCCCGCATGCTTTTCAAGAAAATTATGGGTTTATTCCGTATAATTAAATAATCAATTAATTAGTTATAAATATATAAATGTGGAATTTAGTTGTACGTACGAAGAGGAAAAAGAATCCGACTTTTTGCAAAAAGAAACCCTAGCCGGAGAGAACGTGAAGGAAAAGAAAAGAAGAAAAATACGGAACCCTAACCGGAGGAAGAACAAAAGAGGGAGAAAGAAGGCGGAGGAGTCCAAACACCACGATCAACGTGTGGGGAACGGAAGTGCAATCGGATCGTCCTCCTCGTCAGAATTGGTAAGTGGATTTCGTTAAATTAAACATTAGGGTTTCGTGTCCTTTTCTTCGAGTCGCAACCGCCGCCTCCGTCATCGTTGCCGCCGTCGCCGCCACCGCCACCGCGCGACCTAGGGCACGAGGGGCGCCGCCCACCAGTGGTGCGCGCCGCGCGGCCTTGGGCCGCGCGGGGCTCCACCAACGGGGGCGCGCGCGCCGAGCGGCCCCGTGCCGCGCGGGGCGCCCGCGGGCGGCGGTGCCCACGCGGGCAAGGCACCGCGCGGGCGCTGCCCGCGGGCTTGCACCGCGTGGCCTCACGCCGCGTGGGGCGCCCGCGGGCGGTAGGCGCCGCACGGGCGCCACCCGCGGGCGCACGCCGGCGGCCTCGTGCCGCGCGGGGCGCCCGCGGGCGGCGGCGCCCACGCGATCAGGCGCCGCGCGGCCTCGTGCCGCGTAGGGCGCCCGCGTGCGGCGGCGCTCGCGCGGGCAGACGCCGTGCGGGCGCCACCTGCGCGCGCGAGCGCCGTGCGGCCTCATGCCGCGCGGGGCGCCCTCGCGGGCTAGTGTCGCGCGGGCAGACGCCGTGCGGGCGCAACCCGCGCGCGCGAGCGCCGTGCGGCCTCATGCCGCGCGGGGCGCCCGCGCGGGCTAGTGCCGCGCGGAGCACCCGCGGGCGGCGGAGCCGCGCGGGCCGTCTCCGCGCGAACGCCGTCCGCGGACGCGCGGGGAGTCGTCAAGCGACGTGGGCCCGCCGTTTTGGGTTTTCATCGCGTGGTTAGGTTTTGGATTTCCGTCTTTGCGGCATTAGTGCGTTATATTGATCTATCGTTTTTGGGGACTTCTTTAGGTCCAAGTGCGCAGCGGGAGTGTGTCAAAGATCTAGTTATTTCGATCTCCACACAACCAGGTGGGTACCCTTGCAATAAGTGCTTTATGTCATCATAACAAGTATATTAACAAGTCTAATAAAGTAGATGAGATGTATCAACTGTTTAAACCCATCGCATGAGTATTTCCCGCTTCATCCATTATTAACTGTGGCGACTGAGTGTCGCAGTGATTGTTACATGCCGACTTCGGCAATTCATGTACTTAGATGCTTACATGCACACCGGCGGTTTGGCCACCGATAGGGTGTACTTTTCCGGAATCGTGGTACGTTGACCCGTGTACCCCACGAAGGTAAAGGTGTCGAGTGGGAACCCCTCGCGCCAGCTATAGGTGTAGCACTAGCACCATGGAGGGGTTAAAAGCATTACACAAGCAAAGTGATCGTTCACGAGGGGGGTCATTAGACTTTCCGACAGGTATCAGGTAATGAAATCAAGGGATGTGGACTCATGAGGGGAAAAGCGAAAGGTTCCGGTGTATTCGGTTTGCTTTAAAAATATTTTAATTGCTTTGAACATCTACTTTATTTGTCACTGACTTTTTCCCACACTGTGACAGGTCTGACTAGGTGTAGTAGTCGGGACGATGGTGAGGCAGCGTCTAAAGGACATTAGCCCACGGAGGCTTTATTCCGTCGTTCTTGCTCTTGGGTTATCTCATCTCTTTTCCTTTTAGCTTTTAAGTTTTCAATTGTTTGGATGTGGAATGTTATGGATGTTGGTTTGAGAGTTATTCTAATAATGTGAACTTGGGATGTTTTTACTCGATTTAAATGCGGCATGTTTTACACTAAATAAAAGGATTTCGAAAATACTTTCCAAAACCAAGTGTCATGTGGGCACTACTTTGGAAACCTCTGGATTTATCCTTTCAAAAGATGTAGCCGCCCTATTATGACTTGTGTAAATGCTTTGGAAAATCTAGGTGTCGTGTGGACACCGTTTGCAACCCGTAGTTTTATCTCTGGATGTCGTGAATGAATGTTTTGATTTAAAGAAATAGTATCACTCTCTCTCGTCGTATTCACTGTGACTGTGTGGTTAAAGAAGATGTTGTAAATGTGACACCGTGCGTATGCAAAGGAAACTCTGGCCGTTTTCAGAGTGAATTTGCATAGTGGCGGGTCTGGCGCGCACCGGTAGGCGAGGTCGTTTACAAAAAATATATATATGCTTTTCCGCTGATCCTTAGACCTCTGGGGCTTGACACCCCGAGGTCGAAACTGCGACCCGGACTCGCCAACAGATCCGCCGCCTATGCAAAACCCCGCATAGGCGAAGCGTCCAATCTGCAAGAAAAGGTACTACAACTAACAGATATCAGAGCTATAAATGAAAATCTGCTGTAAAACTAAAATCAACCACTGTACAACTGGAAATAATACAATAATGTCCATCTCCCAAAAATGATAATCATACAATATCCTCAGATACAAAACCCAGAACTCAACAAGGAGGTATCTTCAATAAATACATCAGTATACAGGCTCTCAATACATATCATATCCTCACTACATCAGTCTCTCAAAAGAGGAAAAATAAAATAACTAATCTACTGAAGATCTCCTCTGAAGGGTACCGCTACTCTCCAACGACGGGTGGGGATCTAGCTCGCGACTCCCTCGCCTTGATCAACAACCGCAGAATCAGCATCACCCGCTAAGACTCTGCAAAACAAAGGAGAGAAAAGAAAGGGAGGGGGAAAACCCCCAATGGGTGTGAGAACTACACCAAAAAGGGAGTTCTCAGTGGGTACCACCGCCAGGCCCGACGATCTGCCCACTAAGTCTACTAGAGGCATAAGATAAGCAATGCAGTAAAAACTGAACAAGAATGCTGGAGACACTCAACAGCTACCATGCCTCTATCTAAATGCTCAAAAGGGGAGAACCAATGAAGGATATGCCACCACTAGCACATGAAGTGTACAATCGACCCAATCGAGCTGACTGCCACATCTGGTCCAGTCAAACCTGCGCCCCTCCTACAACCACCTCCCGCTGCCGGGCAGGAATTATGTAGGGTGTCCAAACGGACTAACTCGTTATCGAGTAGTGGCTCATGCTGGCTATAGTCGAAATCCACGCTCTCTCAGAACGGATAGACTCAACCTCTCACACAACGGTCAAAGTACTCACAACGACATGGGACCATCGTCAAACCAAACGGCTCCCAACAACACTAGCACCGGTCTAAACACAGCTGCTAGACTCCACTCAATCCCCCTGACACGAGTGCAACAATAAAGTAAATGCCTGTAATAACTCCAATCTAGTGCCACCAGTAAAACTAGTACTGCCTGCTGTGCCTGCCAAATCGGGTATGCTGGCCAACGCATAACACCGATAGGGAATAGGAGTCTCAAGGACTCAAGTATGTATATCGCACACTCCAGAGTGGCACTCGAGGGGAGCGACCCACACGAGTAAAGTGCCTGAGTAATAAGTATAATAGTAGTACAATTCAGCAGGACTGGATCATGACTCTGATCAAAATGGGAAAGCTCAACCACTAAAGAAAACCCCGATCCTCAATCAGATGCATAAACAAATATCCGGTCAACCGCCCAATATCCGCGGTTGCCGTAAAGCCCCACAAACCATAATCTAAAACCGACCTCCGGTCGACCGCCCAAAGTCCGCGGTCACCGCAAAACCCTGCCAGCCTCAATCCAGCACAACCCATCCCTGACACCAATGTCCCGGCTACACTACCCCAAACCCCTGCTCGCACTCGAGCAACACAGACTGCCTGACTAACAAAGAAGGAGAAAGAAATAACATGGTTTCTCCTAAGTCAAGTTCCAAAAAGTAGTGTAGCAGTAAAAGATGGCCTAACTAGATGTCCATACAAGCATGCAAATATCCTCAAGGAAATGAAAGGGAGTAAAGCATATAATAGATCCACTAGGAATAAACAACATATCAGAATCCTTAATGAACTACACCTGTCCACAATCCAGGGTCCATCAAAAGAATGATCGGAATAATACCCGCACATAGATATAGCCTCCTACTCCATCGAGTAATCATACCATAAAAGACTATGTGCAACATGGAATGCTAAAAGATCACTACTAAAGTATATCAATCTGCATGATCTAGGCCATTCCACAAGCTTCCATCTCGATGCTAAATATTGTACAATTAAATAAGCATGCTAACAATCACATAGGGTAAATCCCTTAGGTAAGCATTTACTATTCATCATCATGAATATCCAAATCCTGCAAGTCCTCAATAATATTTAACATGAATATTAATCTTGCAATTCCCTTATACAATCATCCTTCCTAGCTTACCTCACAATAACATACAATTATTGTACCCTAAACATGCATGCATTGTAACATAAGAATTAGAGAGCCGTCCACCGGTTCTGCAGATGAAGCAACCCACCTGAAACGCTTTCCGCAGGCAAAGCTGAAGTCGGTGAAGAGCGTGGCCACTTGCTAACGAAATCCACTGAACCCGCATTCTCGGTACATGGTCGCACAAGCTTCAGCTCCAAACAACATCACCCTAACATGCAACACCACAACAAACAACATCACAACACAACTCACTAATCATACCCCAAAACGTACACCAACAGCATTGCTGTTTTTCCCAAACAGCACAAAGAAGGGCATTCTCACCTCCAAGAAGTGCTCCAAAAATTCCAAAAAATTCACGGTTACGATCCTCGCGACGAGTAGCCCAAAACGAGTATTTATACGCCCGATTCCGACACCTGTAGGCCAAGATACAAATTAAACAATGCGGGGCGCCGGTAATCCACAATACTGCAAAACTGCGGGATACAACCCCAAAGAAGCTTAAATCTCACCTTCGAAGATTACATAGGAAAAATCCAATAAAAATACGAGCGCGTTCCTCTCGAAGAGTAGATGTCAATCGAGTCCTTAAAAGCCTCATTCCGATGCTCGTAAATCAAGATAGAAAATCGACAAGACTCCGCTGTCCGAAATCTCGCAGCAGGAAAAGGGGTCACAGAAACACCTCGGGAACAGTGCCGAAAACTCGAAACAAGGAGAAGTGAACAACATAGGAAACAAAGCCTTACCTCTCGTGAACGCGCTGCCGTGAAAATCGGCTAAAAATTTCATCGGAGTGATCCGGTGTGCCTCGCGGACTGAAGAGCAATGGTAAAAGCCAAAAATCCAAGGAGCGTCGATGTGCGCCGCGTCGCAGATAACGCCGAAGCCGCAGTCTCCAAAAATCCCGAAAATCCAACAAAAGGTAGAGGACAAAGTGGGGAGAGGCTCTACTATGGGAGGGCTCCCAGAAACACCCAAAAAAAAACCTGCACATAGAACTCACTGCCTATTTATAGGCTAAAGAAAAAGGGGAAAAACACACTTCCTGGTGCATCTTCTGGGCGCCCGGAATTTCCGGGCGCAAACAATGCCGCCCAAAATCCACCGTCCATCGCGCGCCCGAAACGCCCAGGTGACGCCACGTCACCCCGAACAGCATACAGCCAAAGCCGCCACTAGCCACGCGCCGCGTGGTCCACCCTGCTGCCGACGCGTGGCGCGCCCATGCGCGGGAAACCGCGGTCAGCGCGCCCCGCCTGCGACCACTGCCAGGCACGCGCCCCGAGGCCACCGCTGCCAACTCCGTGGACCCAGTCCACCGCACCGACCAGTCCTAGCACGCCACGTGTCTATTGTGGACCACTGAGAAGACGCCACGTGGCAAGACGCTCTCGTGCACCGCGCACCTGCCCGCGCGCCCTCGCGCCTGCCCGCGCCTGCTCCGCCGGCTGCCCGAGCCTGCGCCACCGCGCTCCGCCACTGCCCGCCGCCGCCAATGCTGCCCCTGGCCGCCGGAACAGTGCCTACTGCCTCGAAATTCGTGCGTGTCATCCGGGCTTCGAAAAATACAAGTGAATAGTCCATTTTCATCGTTTTCGCGCGCTGAATCCAAATCCGCTGTCCGTTTTGCCAAATTCCATCTCTAAAAATTGCCGAAGGCATCCGAAAAGGTGTTCTTTTGTCCAAACTTCGCGATGAGTCCAATTATGATATCCGTTTCACGCGAAAGCACTTCTAAACATCCGACGGAGTCAACCGATTACCCACGTAATCCATTTAACACCCGGAGTCCATCACTTATGTCCAATATGTGCACCAACACTGCCGACACGCCACACAGTCCTCCAGAAGCTGCTAGTCACACTGTAGAAGTGTAGTAACCGCCTTTTTATCCTATTTCGGAAATTTATTTATTTACATACCTCTTTTAGTGGTCCGGCGAGGGGGGGTTAATAATTCGTTTATTTCTGGGAAGACATGCAGGGCTCGTGGGTATTTTTAAGTGTTAGAGCTCGCGAAACGGGGAACGGTGGCGCGATCGGATTTAAATTCCGACCCCGGGATCTCCCAGAATAAAATTTTGAAGGTTACCAGCAGTTCCAGGTGCATCAAAAGGCGTGCGGCTGATCGGCACGCTTTTTGAGGTAAGATCGGACCCCTAGTTCGCACCCGATCGTTTAAGTGTTGAGTTTGGGGATTAGGGTTTTTTTTCCACTTCTCATCGCTTTGGGTTCGTGCGTTAGGGTTCTTCTGAGGATTGCGGGAGAAACCCCAACCCTCCTCCTACCTTCTTCCCACCATCCGACATTGGGCATGAAGGACCGAGGCGATGAGAACGGGACGATCCCCCTTCCTCCTCCCTTACCGGCGAAACCAAGGTGCGAGGGTTGGTTCAATTAATTTAATTTAATTTAATTTACAGTCCTTCATTGTTTATGTCGTGGAAAAGAGAAAAGAAAGAAGAGGGGGGGGGGGGGGGGGTGTTCATGTCCGGCCGTCGCACCCGCCGCCGCCGCGGGGCGACGGACGCGCACGGGGGAGCCACCCACAGGCAGGGCACCCGCGCGGGCCTGGCGCCGCACAGGGCCGCCCGCGCCTGCGGGCAGCGCGCTCGCGCGGGCCTGGCGCCACGAGGGGCCGCCCACTGGCGCCGCGCGGGGCAGCCCGCAGGCGGGGCGCCCGTGCGGGCCTGGCGCCGCGCCGGGCAGCCCGCAGGCGGGGCGCCCGTGCGGGACAGGGCGCTGTGCGGAGCCGCCCGCGCTTGCGGGCAGCGCGCCCGCGCGGGCCTGGCGCCGCACGGGGCCGCGCACACCCGCAGGCAGAGCGACGGCGTGGGGTCACCCGCGCCACTGTTTCCGACCCGGGCCGCCGCCGTCGGATCGGAGGGCCACATTCCGCAACTGACCCGGACGGTTTCTTTTCCTTCCTTTGCATTTTTCGTGGGTACTGACTTCTCTGTTACGGAATTTGAGTTGGCGTATTTCGTGAATGTATTAAGTCTTGAAGATTGAAGATGAAGAAACTTTGGATCGTATATCTCAATCTCAAGAAAGAAGAATTCAAAAGGATCAGGTACGTTTAACTAAAGAATTTTGATGATCCGAATACTTCTTATAGTGTAGAAACACCTGGAAGAGGTTTTAATTGCTTAAACATCAAAAACTGGACATGGCACATGTTCAGGATCCGGATCGAGCTCGGCAATCCGGATCCCGAAGGGTGTTGGTTCATACACTGGTTCAATCCGGATCGCAGCATCCTTTGATCCGGATCCCGAACATTAGTTTTACCTGTTGCTTTCTCGATCCGGATCAGGAATTGCAATCCGGATCCCGAACATGATGTTTTGGTAAAACTGTATGAACGATCCGGATCGGGGACTACGATCCGGATCCCGAACAAGCAATTTTCTGGAAACCGTCTTTTGTGCTTCTGCAATCCGGATCGCCAAATCCAATCCGGATCGCCGTCGGTAATTCTTTCCAGAAAAGGCTGTTTTTGATCCGTATATTCTTCCTAGGGTTTCTAACCTATAAATAGGCCCTGTATTCATTTCTAGGGCATCCGCTATTACTGAAGAAAATAGCCGAAAAGAAAAAATCCACATATAGAGAAGAAAGGAAATCAATAGATTTATTCTATGTTTCTTCATCTATATTGATTGATTTGATTCTAGGTTTTCCATACTCACATTTTGAGTAGAATCAAATCAATGAATACTTAGATGGTATTTCCGATCTATCTTTAATCTAAGTATTCGGCGGATCATCACCACCCAAACAAACAACGATTTACCCCAAAATCGGCGCGTGGACTCGCGTGGCCTTGTGGATTCAAGGTGCAACCGCTCTCGTGGATTCGGAGCGAGGTACGTTCGTGGATTCGAAGCGTGCCACTGGGTGAAGACCGTGGATTCGGTCGGACGTCGTGGACTCGACGTTGGACGCTGTGGATTCAGCGTTGGGCGCGGATCGTGGATTCGAGAAGCGTCGTGGAGCGAGCGGGAAGATCTACTAGGAGCGTATGGTAAAAGGTTGAGTCGTCTGTGAGTACGTTATATCACCTTGTACGTGTGTTAATTCTAGTGGATTTCGCCGTGTTATCGGTCCCGTGGTTTTTTACTCCGGTTTGGAGTTTTTCCACGTAAAAATCTTGCGTGTTCTTTTATTTTTCCGCATTGGGTTTTATTGCGCAATGATTTTTTGAGTGTTTATTGTTTACACCTATTCACCCCCCTCTAGGTGTTTTTTCCCCTATTTAGATCCAATTACTTATAACCCAACAAGTGGTATCAGAGCGGGAATAGGGTTGTAAACAATGGTTGAAGGTGGAAACATCAATCGACCCCCTTTCTTTGATGGAACAAATTATGCGTACTGGAAAGTACGGATGAAAGCCTTTTTAATTTCCATCGACGAAAGGGTGTGGCAATCAATTGAATTAGGATGGTCTAATCCAACTGAAATTTTAGATGATGTTCGCACCTTAAAACCTAGGTCGAAATGGACCAAGGAAGAGATAGACTTATCTTCTTACAATGGCAAAGGAATTAATGCTCTATTTAATGCTTTGTCACAAACTGAGTTCTCTCGCGTCTCGGCATGTGAGACTGCGAAAGAAATCTGGGATGTTCTTCAAGTTACGCATGAGGGAACTAACCTAGTGAAGATTCAGAAACTGCAAATGCTCACGAGCAAGTTTGACTCTATCTCTATGGCAGAGAATGAATCTTTCACTGACTATTACACACGATTGCAAGACATCGTAAACTCATGTGCTAACTTGGGAGAGAAGATTCCAGAATTTAAAGTTGTAAGAAAAATTCTAAGAACTCTTCCTGAACGATTTCGCCCGAAGGTCGCAGCCATTGAAACAATTAAACACCCGGACGAAATGCGTGTAGAAGAATTAGTAGGTGCTTTACAAACTTATGAAATGACATTTCCTACTAACTATTCTTCTGGAAAGGCATCCTCTTCTAAGTCTTCAGGTTACGCATTGAAATCAACTAAAGAAGAAGACGCGGATTCATCCTCCTCGGACGACGACGAGAACCTTTCTATGGAGGACTTTGAGAAGCAGCTCGCTCTCTTGACAAGGAAGTTTCGCCGCAACTTTCGAAGGGGTAATTCAAGCAAAACTCATCCTTCGGAAAGTCGAAGAAAGGCAAGGGTTCTTCAAGTTACAAGTCAAGAAAGCAAGAGAACTTCTCAAAGGATAAGAAAAGTTCAGAGGGACAAGTTCAGTGCTTCAAATGTCGAGGCTACGGCCACATTGCAACGGAGTGTCCCAACAAGAATCCGGCAAAGAAGAAAGCGATGCAAGTCGTTACTTGGGATGACAACTCCACGTCAAATGAGTCATCCTCAAGTGATGAAGAAGACAACGCGACAGCTTTCCACGCGTCCACCACATCTTCACCCTTCATGTGCTTAATGGCAAGTACATCCGATTCACTGTCCAACTCCACTGTTGAAAAGATTGCAACGGACGATGAATCAGATGATTCGGAAGGTGAAGATTTTGCTCTAGCCTACCATAAGCTTTTGAGGGATTCAAAGAAACTGGCTAAGCAAAACAAGGGGTTGAAAGGGAGATTGCAGGATCTCGAAGAAGAAGTAAAAAGGGTAACCTCTCTCTCAACCGATCTTGAAGTGGAAAGGGATAATCTGATTAAAACAAATGTTTCCCTTCAAGAGTCCAATGAGCAACTCGAGAAGAATTATATGGATATGGTGAACAAAGCGAATTACTTCTTGAAGCTCAACGGCGAGGCTCGACAGGAAAAATTGGAAATGACGGAGACCATACGCCAACTGAAGGATGACTTAAAGAGATTTTCTTCTGGAAGGAGTAAGTTGGACAGACTTCTTGGTCTTGGTCAAAGAAATAAGTTCGGCCTCGGATACACTCAAACTGGAGACATTCCAAGTTCGAGTGGTACAGTATTTGTGCCTCAGTCGGTATCTCCTCCTCCGACACCGGAATTCACGACAAGCAACGACAACAAGCCTACTACATCCTCCTCGGGATCGACAAGACCTAAGGTATGTTTTCGTTGTGGCATTTCAGGGCACATAAGGAGAAATTGCAAGACGGAAGCCAAACGCACACCTCAAGCACCTCTTGCAATGACTACCAAAAGGCTATTCCTCGAAAATCAACTGCAAACAATTTGAAGGAAAAGAGCCTTGGTAGTACACCGCTCAAGACGACATCATCAAGGAGCAGCAATTCTTCAAGCAAGACGCTCTCACCTAGGAAATCAACTTCACGATCATTACCGACGCATTCCAAAAAGGTTTGGGTGCGCAAAGGTGAAATTTTCCCTTGTCTTGCTACCAATGTTTCCTTGCATGCATATGATAGTTCGTCTTGGTACCTGGATAGCGGGTGTTCCCGTCATATGACCGGTGACAAAAACTGTTTTCAAACATTTGAGAAAAACTCCGGAGGACTTGTTGTTTTCGGAGATGGTCGGTCTTCCAAAATTGTTGGAAAGGGAACGGTAGCTATTCCAGATGGCCCGGTTCTAGATAATGTGTTATTTGTTCATGGCCTTAAGACTAACCTCATAAGCATAAGTCAACTTTGTGATAGTGGTTATTCAGTTAATTTTTCATCTGATAAATGCACTGTAACTGACATGAACCATGCTTTCTTTTTAAAGGGGGTTAGATCAGAAAACAATTGTTATGTAGTTCCTCTAAGATTTCTGAAAAATGTAACCTAGCATCTTTGAAAAATGAAACACTTTGGCATGAAAGGCTAGGTCACATAAACTTTAAGGAACTTGCTAGAATTTCGAATAAAGATGTGGTCAAGGGGGTTCCGAAACTTTCTTTTGAACAAAACCTTGTGTGTGGCGGTTGCCAAAAGGGAAAACAGTCTAGGACTGCACACAAGAACTTGAACCACATAGGTACAAAACGGCCTTTGGAACTTTTGCATATGGACTTAATGGGGCCAACTCGTCAACCATCTCTGGGAGGTAAATGGTATATTTTCTTATTGGTTGATGATTTTCTAGATATACTTGGGTAGCATTCTTAAAAGAAAAAGCTGATACCTTTGATTCTTTTCTCGAAATCTGCAATCGTATTATGATTGAAAAGAATGATAGGATTACTCGAGTTAGGAGTGATAGAGGTGGGGAATTCATAAATTCCAAATTCATTGATTTTTGCACTTCTAATGGCATTAAACATGAATTCTCTGCACCTTACACACCTCAACAAAATGGTGTAGTCGAGCGCAAAAACAGGGTCGTACAGGAAATGGCACGTGTTATGCTTCACAGCCGGAACTTACCTTTTTATTTTTGGGCTGAAGCGGTGAACACTGCTGTTTATGTTATAATCGCGTGTATTTGCGCCCGGGGACATTGAATACACCATATGAACTTTGGTTTTGTAGAAAACCTAACATCAAATATTTTCGTATCTTTGGGAGTCGGTGTTTTATTTTACGTGATCGTGAGAATCTTGGAAAATTTGACTCTCGAAGTGACGAAGGGATTTTCTTAGGTTATTCTACAAACAGCAGAGCATATCGAGTTTTTAACTTAGAATCTAAGACGATCGTAGAATCGATAAATGTTAAGGTAGATGAAGCTTTTCACTTTGAATCTGAAAAATCTACCCTCGATATCTCTCTTGATGATGATACACCTGCTAATGCATCTTCTTCTAACAATTCTTTCGATAATAATGATGCATCTAACGGTTCTTCAAGCTTATCTGATGTGCAGGAATCATCTCGTGTACCTCCGTCTACTCCTCTACCTCAAACGTTACGCATCTCCAAGGATCACCCTGAATCGAACATCATTGGAGATCCACAAGAAGGAGTTAGAACACGGAGACAATTGGTTTGCGGATTTGCATGCTATGTATCTCAAATCGAACCAAGGAATGTTGATGAAGCTCTCCAAGATGATTACTGGATTAAAGCAATGCAGGAAGAGCTCCATCAATTCGAGCGAAACAAAGTCTGGGAATTAACGAAGCCTCCGAAGCAACACAATGTGATAGGTACCAAATGGATCTTCAAGAACAAGAAAAATGAAGAAGGTACTATCATCAGGAACAAAGCAAGGTTAGTTGCTCAAGGCTACTCTCAAGTAGAAGGTATAGACTTTGATGAAACTTTCGCCCCTGTAGCTAGACTCGAGTCCATTCGTATATTGTTTGCGATTGCTTGTCATTTTAAAATCAAATTATTTCAAATGGACGTTAAGAGCGCCTTTTTAAATGGGTTTTTAAATGAGGAAGTTTATGTGGCTCAACCGAAAGGTTTTGTGGATCATAAACTACCTAACCATGTTTTTCGTCTGAAAAAGGCTCTTTACGGTCTGAAACAAGCACCGCGAGCATGGTACGAAAGGTTGACAAAGCACCTTTTGGAAAAGGGCTACACTCGAGGGGGAGCTGACAGGACTCTCTTTGTGAAGCATTATCAAAACAATTTCATAGTTGCTCAAATCTATGTCGATGACATTGTTTTTGGAGCAACAAGAGATAATGATGCTTCTAAATTCGCGGAGACCATGGAAAGCGAATTTGAGATGTCCATGATGGGCGAATTGAATTATTTTCTTGGATTACAAGTTAAACAAAACGATGAAGGAATTCACTTGTGTCAATCCAAGTATGCACTGGAGTTGGTCAAAAAGTTTGATCTTGAAAATTCTAAGGATTTTCCGACTCCAATGGGAACTAGCCATAAGGGACTTGGAAGTGAATCACAAAGTGAGAATGTAGACGAGAAACTGTACCGCAGTATGATTGGAAGTCTACTATATCTCACGGCTAGTCGCCCGGATATATCCTTCAGTGTTGGGATTTGTGCGAGATATCAATCAGCACCGAAGGAGGTTCACCTGAAAGCGGTGAAACGGATCATCCGATATATCAAAGGTACAATCAATTTCGGAATTTGGTATCCTATGGGAACGACTTTGGATATTGTTGGATACTCAGATGCCGATTGGGCTGGATCAGTGGATGACCGGAAAAGCACGAGTGGTGCATGCTTCTATCTTGGCCACTGCCTTGTTGCATGGCACAGTAAAAAGCAGAACTGCATAGCACTCTCGACTGCCGAAGCGGAGTACATTTCTGCAGGAAGTTGTTCAACCCAATTGATTTGGATGAAAAGCGTGTTGAGCGATTTCCGGATTTCAACATCTTCGGTAACCATTTTATGTGACAACACTAGTGCTATTAACATTTCTAAAAACCCTGTGTTGCACTCTAGAACAAAACATATTGAACTTAGATATCATTTTCTTAGAGAGCTAGTTGAATCAAACATTCTTCAACTGTCATATATTTCAACTGAGGATCAATTAGCTGATATCTTAACAAAACCTTTGGATCAAAAACGTTTTATTCACTTGCGTAAAGCAATTGGCATGCTTTCCTTGAAATAAACTCTTTTGAAACCTTTGCTTAGGTTAGGTTTTGTTTTTGTTTTTGTTTTGTTCTTTATCTATGTTTTGTACATAGGACATTAATTGAGCATAAATCATAATTGACTTTAATTGCATCCTTTTATGCATTTAGAAATTTATTATGCTTTTGATGTCATAATATTTCAATGTTGCAATGATCATTTACGTTAATTAAACCATCTTTTAAGTGATCAAAGTCAATTTCTCTCTCAATGATCTCTTGGTATAGTCATTATCATATTTGATTGCTTAGTCGAGTATGAATTCGAGATCAATGGTTTGGTTGAATACTTATATATTAAATAATTGATAGCCAATTGAGGGGGAGTCAATGAAATGTAAAATGCTCAAAAGATGTGGAAAGAGTTACATCCCATGAGGAGTGTGAAAACTACCACCACATGGAGAAAAAAAAAAAAAGATACTCCATGAATGAAAAGCAAATTTTTGTTTTGAAAATTGTTGATGAAATTCATATTGAAATACTTGACTCAGTCGTATTTCATGGTTGGTATAAGGTGGGATTTTTAGTAAAAGATGCTCAAAGAGCCACTCCTTCAACAGATTGTCTAGATATATTATCTAACTTATCTGGGATTTCAAACATCTATTGATCTTGGTACTTCATTTTCTTTACTAAAATTGATGATTTGATAAAGGCATTACACATAAGATCAGGATAGATGTAATTGAAGTTGTTCAACTTTAAGTGTTTTAACTTTCGTAAATTTTCGTTTCATTTTTGGGTATTTTTGATAGATTTTGCATAATCTATTTCTTGTTGTATGAAACGATGTCTTTTGTTTAAAGTTGACATGGTAAAGTGCTTACATACTTTTTCTGGATTTTATGGAATTTTTCTGAATTTTTCTGGAGAAAAAGTTGAAGCCGATCCGGATCGGGGTAAGTGATCCGGATCCCGAACGCAGGATTCTTCCTGCGGGTAGCCGATCCGGATCACATTCTCGATCCGATCCGGATCACGGCTAGGGTTTTTATAAGAACAAAGAGGATTTGATTTCTTTTACCCTAATCTTTTGTTCTAAAATCTCTAGAGCTTCTCTCTCTAGATTTCTTGCTTTTTGGAGCTTCCAAACTCAAAGTTCTTCGGATTCAAGTAAGTTTTATTGATCAAAACTCGGTTTTTATGGTTTTTCATCAAACGTGTGTTGAAATCTTGAAACTTTTTCGTTTGTGAATGGTTTTTGATCAAATTTCTTTTGAAATAAGGACTCTGGGTCAATTAGTTTTGCTTTTATGCTGGGTTTTCTCAAGATAAACGAGTTTTTAGGCTTCGATTTCTAAAAATTCTGTTTTAGGGCATAAAAGAGGAATTTTTGAAAATCATGGAATTGATCTATTTTTAAAATTCTTTTTGGAAAACTAATTTGATTCTTGGCTTCTCTACATGATTATGATTATCTAGATACAATTTTTCAAATTTTTCAAAAATTGACGATTTTTCATATGTTCTTGAGTTGGTTTTCACAGGACACTTTCTCAAAACTCAAAGCACTTTCAGCAATGGTGATCACCTGGATCATTTTCCTACTTGCTGCAATGGTCCATGTTAAGGACACTGCCAAACCTAAGAAAGCAAAGAGAACCAAGCGAGCTGAGAATGATTCCGACACGGATTCGGAAACGGACTCGATTGACTGGGATAACCTAGAGATTGAGGAAGATGTCCCTATTGTATCCAAAGGAAAGCACCTGCAGAAGCCTCAAAGAAGACAAAGGTTCCTCCTACTGCTGCAGAAAAGGGAAAAGCTCCATGGAACCAAGTCAAATTAGAACACGAACAAAGACTGGCGTAAGAAAACGAGGCAGTACAACGGGAATTTCAATTGAGGAACCAATTGCTAGCCAGCCCCCTCCTCCGGAATTCATTAGCTCCACAAGAATCAAAGATTTTGAAAAGAGGGAATGCATTGGGGAAAGACATGTTAATGTCCAACAGATGAAGAATCGATCTGCAGAGTTTGGAGTTTGTTTGACCAAGTCGGGCTTGCTCCAATTTGCAACTTTCCTGAATCAACTGGGTACTGTCCACACTCAGTTCGAATGTTTTATCAAAATGCTGCAAGTCTGATAGATCATGAGGACGGACGACGAGAATTTCATACCGTGGTTAAAGGTATCAAGATCAAAGTCACTCCCCAACTGATTGGAGAGGTGCTTAATATGAAAGCAAGATCTGATGGACTCCACTACCTCAAGACTCAAAACTTCAACGCCAACTCGTGGAGAGTTGTAGTTAACGGAATCTGCGTTCCGGAAACTTTGTCTACCGGAAATTCTGTTTTCTCCAAAGAACTTAAGAAAGAGTACAAGTACATAAACTTCATTGTCTGTTACAACATTCTTCCCAATATGAACACGAAAGTCCTTCGATGGGATAGAATGCTCTTTCTCTATCTTCTTGGCAACCCGACCATTTTGATGGGAGCAAATATGAATATTCCGTATCTCATTTGGCATAGGATGACGCGGTATGTCGAACACTCTCACCCCACAGAGCGACTACCATATCCAATGATTATCATGCGCATCCTTAAAAAGTTTAAAGTGGATACAAGCGCGAGCTCTTATATGTATAGTTTGGGGACAATAAATGAGACAACTATTGTAAAGTCTTTGTCAACAAAGCAAGATGATCCCCCATCTCCTCCAATCCGGCAACGAGCTCGACAACCAGCAACTACTTCCACAGCTCCAGTTCCTCCTCCACAGCAGGCACCACCATCCACCTCTGACGATGATGCCTCTGTCACCTCTATCTTAAAGAACAACAGCGGCTGTCGAATGAACAGGAACGTATGTCGGCTGAGTTCACTGCAATGCGAGGAGACCTTCATACTATGAAAAATGAGATGGAAGTCCTCACAGCTTCATAAATCACTCTGAATAAGTCCGTCTCATCAGTGAAGAAACTAGTGAAGAAGTTGTTTGCTAAAATGGGATGCACAACATCCGATGACTCCGACTCTCAGGAGTAACTTTATGTTTTAATCGTTTTGCTCTAACTTTGCAGGTTTTTCAATTTGATCTTTGTTTTTGCAGGTATTTAATTTTTGTTTTTCTTTTTAACTCCCTTTGTTTTGTAATCTTTGGCTTTGTTTTGTGACAAAAAGGGGGAGAGAGTTAGAGAGAACTTTGAACAATGAACAATGTTTGTGAACATTAAGGTAAGTATGACTCCAACTCAACTTTGGTTTTTCTTTGTGATTTGTGACATGCCTCTATACTAACTATTCGACTAACTATTTGGGCATGTAATATGACTAACAAGTTGATGTTGGACTAACATACTTTGACATTTGGTTTTCGATTGCTTAGAAGATATGTTGGTTTTAACTATGATTCTCTTACATATCTGAATTTTTCAAATGTCATGATGAGAATAAACTCTATATCTGTAGTTGGTTTTGAATGTTTCAATTCTTGAGGTATCTAACGATTTTGTTTGTCAAGAATGCCTTTTGAGTGCAGAGATTACAGATGTCTAAGTCTAGAGTTTGTTCTAGGAGTTTATCTCATGTTTTTAATTTCTGGATTTCTTTTGTAAATTTTTGTTGTATGGTGATAGCAACAAAAATATCTTTTTGAATTTTCTTTTGTGGATTTGTGTTTTGTCACGAAACTGCCAAAGGGGGAGATTGTTACGGAATTTGAGTTGGCGTATTTCGTGAATGTATTAAGTCTTGAAGATTGAAGATGAAGAAACTTTGGATCGTATACCTCAATCTCAAGAAAGAAGAATTCAAAAGGATCAGGTACGTTTAACTAAAGAATTTTGATGATCCGAATACTTCTTATAGTGTAGAAACACCTGGAAGAGGTTTTAATTGCTTAAACATCAAAAACTGGACATGGGACATGTTCAGGATCCGGATCGAGCTCGGCAATCCGGATCCCGAAGGGTGTTGGTTCATACACTGGTTCAATCCGGATTGCAGCCTCCTTTGATCCGGATCCCGAACATTAGTTTTACCTGCTTGCTTTCTCGATCCGGATCAGGAACTGCAATCCGGATCCCAAACATGATGTTTTGGTAAAACTGTATGAACGATCCGGATCGGGGACTACGATCCGGATCCCGAACAAGCAATTTTCTGGAAACCGTCTTTTGTGCTTCTGCAATCCGGATCGCCAAATCCAATCCGGATCGCCGTCGGTAATTCTTTCCAGAAAAGGCTGTTTTTGATCCGTATATTCTTCCTAGGGTTTCTAACCTATAAATAGGCCCTGTATTCATTTCTAGGGCATCCGCTATTACTGAAGAAAATAGCCGAAAAGAAAAAATCCACATATATAGAGAAGAAAGGAAATCAATAGATTTATTCTATGTTTCTTCATCTATATTGATTGATTTGATTCTAGGTTTTCCATACTCACATTTTGAGTAGAATCAAATCAATGAATACTTAGATGGTATTTCCGATCTATCTTTAATCTAAGTATTCGGCGGATCATCACCACCCAAACAAACAACGATTTACCCCAAAATCGGCGCGTGGACTCGCGTGGCCTTGTGGATTCAAGGTGCAACCGCTCTCGTGGATTCGGAGCGAGGTACGTTCGTGGATTCGAAGCGTGCCACTGGGTGAAGACCGTGGATTCGGTCGGACGTCGTGGACTCGACGTTGGACGCTGTGGATTCAGCGTTGGGCGCAGATCGTGGATTCGAGAAGCGTCGTGGAGCGAGCGGGAAGATCTACTAGGAGCGTATGTAAAAGGTTGAGTCGTCTGTGAGTACGTTATATCACCTTGTACGTGTGTTAATTCTAGTGGATTTCGCCGTGTTATCGGTCCCGTGGTTTTTTTTACTCCGGTTTGGAGTTTTTCCACGTAAAAATCTTGCGTGTTCTTTTATTTTTCCGCATTGGGTTTATTTGCGCAATGATTTTTTGAGTGTTTATTGTTTACACCTATTCACCCCCCTCTAGGTGTTTTTTCCCCTATTTAGATCCAATTACTTATAACCCAACATTCTCCTCGGGGGACTGTGTAGGTTCGGGGAGCGCGCCAAGACGCGGAGGAACCGAGCGCTGACCGTTGCGCGAAAAAGGTGGGTTTTCGTTCTGAGACTTAGTGTGGGACTTTTCAAAAACTGTAAACATTTTTAATTACTCGTCTAACTGTGCTAATATTTGGTAATCTCTATGGTTGTTACTATCGGGTTCTATTTTGTGTACTTGGTTACTATGCTCGAGGCTGCAGCACGCGCACCCGTGGTTTGGCCACCGCAAAGGGTGCGCTTTTTTGGAAAAGTGGTCTATGACCCTTGTGAACCCACGAGGTGACGTAGTGGGGGCCCCCGTAGGTTGGGGGTTTTGAGGCGCCAAGGTGTGAGCGGTGCGACCCGTCGAGGTAGGTGCTCGGCGTGGTTTACCGAGGTAGGTGCTCAGTTGGGTTGCCGGGGCAGGTGCCCAGATTAGGTATTGCAGGGGGTCGTGGTTTGCCCTTTTGGGAGGGTGGTTGCTCCGGATAGTTCTTACGTTCTGTTTTATTTACATTTTCCCTGCTTTCCTTTTTATTTCTAGTGTCGCTGACTTCCCACTCCGTGACAGGTTCCTTCAGGGGTGAGAGCTATGGCGACGGTGAGGCCGAGTGTAGGACCCCTGAACCCCATGCAGCTTTTTCCGTGAATCCACTGTGCAAACACCTGTTGATGGTGTATCTGGCCCATGGTGCATCAAAGGGATGCCACAGATGGACCCTGTGAGCTTTGGTTAGCTGTATTGGCCTTCGGCTGCTTTTGCCGAATTTTAGAAAAGGATTTAGGCCAAACAGAGGGTGGATTTGGATTCAGCGCGGAAAAACGCTTGAAAATGGCTTTTTGTTTGCTAAATTCTGAGTCCGGATGCCCAAAAAGGGACTCCCGGAAGTTTTACTGCTTTTCTGGTGCATGGGGGAGCCGTGGACCGGCGGGGGGTGCCACGTGGCAGGCCCTGATTGGCGGCGCACGCGGCGGGTCCACGGAGTGCAGGGGAGTGGGCCGGGGTGCACCGCGGGGCGCGTGGACCGGGGGCGCGCCACGTGGCAGCGCCTGACTGGGTGGCTCAGGTGCGCTCGGTCCGCGGGTGTGCGCGGGGAGGCGTGGACCGGGGGCGCACCACGTGGCAGCACCGGATAGGCGGGCTCACGGGCGCGCGGTCCACGCGGCGCGGGGGAGGTCGGGGCAGGTGGCCGTACACGGGGCAGGTGCGGGCAGGTGGGGCGACGTGGGGCAGCGCCACGTGGCGCCCGCTGATTCGCGGGCGCCACCTACCGCGTTGACGCGGGCAGGGACACGTGGCGCTCTCCGCGGTGGCTTGCACGGCTGCAGCGTGTTCGGGGGACACGTGGCGGGCGCCGGGGCGGGTCGGACGAAGCAAGGATCCCGTCCGACGGAGCATCTTGGGCTGGGCCGCACTGTGCGCGCCCGAAAGTTCTGGGCCGGGCCGCACTGTGCGCGCCCGGAAATTTCCGGGCGCCCGAAACTTGGGACAAGATGGGAATTTTCCCATTTGTTCCTCCAGCTCTATAAATAGCCAACCCGAGCCCTCTTCTTTGGCTTTTTTCTCTTAAACCGCGCATCCTCTGCCCGAGCCACCTTAAGGAGATTTGTTCATCTCTTAATCCTTGATCTTCCTGCCAAGTTCTAGGATTTTAGGAGCACGCATCCCGAGGTTCTCCATTTTTCGGCGCGGCGCGACGTTGCATTCCTGTGTTCTTCTTCGGCGCAGCGGCAGTGTTTTAGCTCCTCTGGGCTACCCCGAGGTCCTTTTTCAGTGATTCTTGCGCCAGCAGACTCCTAAGAGGTAGGGCTTCATCTTTTGTTTTGGTCGTACTTTCCCGTTTTGAGGTTTTGTCACGGATCCAGAGGCAAACAGTGACCCCTTTTTCTGTGTGGATTTCCTTGACAGCCCTGTGGTATTTTGGCCGTATCTTCGCGCGCGAGCGTCAGACGGAAACGAGCTTGTACAACTTTTTCATCTACGGATCGTAAGGAACGCGCTCGTATTTTTCTTGGATTTTCCAGAGGATTATTTCGAGGTGAAAATCACTGTTTTCTCAGTGAACAGTGCACAGTTTTTAGCACAGATTTTTGTATGAATGTACCCCCTTGCCGAATTTATATCTTGACTTACCAAACTCAGATTTGGGCGTGCAAGGTACCGTTGCGAAGCTATCGACGCGAGGATCGCCGTGATATTTTTCTGGGAATTTTCTGGGCAATTTCTGTAGGTGATAATTTAACAGTTTTGAGACAGATGTTGTATGTGATTATCAGAGCAATATTTGGGAGCCTAAGTGTATTTAGTGGACTTTGTATTGTGCCAGGAGTGTTACGGGTGTGCTGAATTTGTTGGATCAAGGAGTTGGAGTTTTTGGTATTTTTAGCTGTACGGATTCGGACAGTTCGCACTTCAGGTGGGTGGTTGTTGTACTCCTCTCCTTTGGTATGCCCACTAGGAATGTCAGAGTTCCCCTGATTTGATGATGTAAAACTGTTGTTGGTAGACTTGCATGCTCTAGGAAATTAATTATTGGTTATTTGATCCATGATAAATTGTGTTAGAATGAATACTTTATTTAATCGCTTAATTATTCTGGACTGCATGTTTAGGGGCAGAATAGGAATTGAGGACTGCAAAATTGATGATTGTTCATATGAAACTGTCACCTTAGCTTATATTCTCTAAACTGATTATTCTTGAAAAATGGACAAAATATTGGAACAATGCATGATTAAACGGGTCACTTAATTATGTCATCTTTTACTGCTATACTATCTTTTGGGACTTGACTTAGGAGAAACCATGCATTTATTCTTTTCTTCTCCTATTATTGATAGACTTGAGGCATAGTTGCTCGGGTTCGAGCGGGTGTTGGACAGTGTAGTCAGGTATTGGGGATTTGGGACAGGTTGGGCTTTTGACAGGGTGTTGCGGCGACCACGGATCTTGGGTGGTTGACCGGGTTGTACTATTGCATCAGATTGGGTGTTTTGGGGATCGGGCTTTCTTTAGTGGAGGGTTTTTCCCACTTCATTGAGTCTTGATCCAGTCCTGCTATATGAGATATTGAGACATGATTTCCTTACTCGTGTGGGTCGCTCCCCTCGAGTGCCACTCCGGAGTGTGCGCGGACGGATCGAGGCCGGTCTGTTATTACTTTAGTGTTTGATCGGACGGACAGAGGCTGATCTGTTACTTGCTTTGGGGACATGACCGTAGGCAGTAGTCGGCAGTATACCCATAGCGAGATTAGCAGGCAGTGCCAGTGTCCACTGGCGGTCAGATTGGGTCGTTTTGACAGGCTTCTTGATACTGATGCATACTTTTCCCATCCTTGTTGGTTATCATTTAGAGGCATATTAGGGGTAGCATTTTATCAGTTGTCACATTGGTTTCACCCCCTTTCTTTCCCTTCCCCTTTTGCCTCTGATTACCTGGTGGGCCTATCTGAGCTGAGGCTTTACCCACTAGGGGAGGCTACTGTTTATAGTAGTACTTACCCCCATTGTCTTCTCTTGTTTCCTTCTTCCCCTTTGTTTTGCAGAGTCCTCTGCGGGAGTTGCTGGGCCGTCAGCAACTGATCGAGGTAAGCGGATTGCGGACTAGATAGAGAGCCACCCGGGGGTTGTAGCTAGAGCTTTTGGGTACCTGGTCTTCTCAGACAGCTTTTGTTTATTTCTTTTTGGGTCTGGCTTCTGCCAGCTGTTTGTATTTTAGTGGTGAGCTGGGAGAGACATCTGTATTTTATTTCACTGTTGTACTCTTTTACTTCCAGCTTCTGTCTGAGATACAATAGTTTTAGTTTAGCTCTGATTATTATGCTCTTTTATTATTATTTCTTATATCTGAGCAGGTTACCGACGCTTCGTGTATGTGGAAAATATCGCATGCACGGAGGATCTGTAGACGGGCCCGGGTTCTGGTTTACACCCGGGGCGTGACAGATTAAGTTGGTATTAGAGCTTAGGGATAGGTCAGTTGGGACTTAGGAAACCCTAGGCTTTTGGACAGACCCTAGGATGATAGGGCGTGAGTGGCGTGACATTTTGCGAAAGTCGGTGATTTTTATGGTTAACTCTTCCAGTGAGTGAAGAGGGATCGACATAGTCTATTTCTGTGGACCCTTATGTTGGCTGCAGACAACATAAGGCTACCGAAATAGGGGGATGTCTTTGACTTTCGCCAGATTGGGTCGTGTGGGGTTTCGTTGCTGATGTTTGGTTTCTTGTGGCAGGATGCCTCCTCGACGCCGGATGCCTACTCGGGGTACTCCTTCACTCCCTGATGAGCCAGAGCAGTCCAGACCCTCTGAGCTTACTGAGTTGAGGGCCTTGGTGGCCCAGTTGGCGGAGGGACAGCGCCGCCAGGAGCAGAGGATTGACCAGCTGCTTGCCCAGAGAGAGGCACCACCTCCGGCTGTTCCTGAGGCCCCTGTGCCTCTTGTTGCACCTTTTGTGCCGTCAGCGCCATCTTCGAGTAGCGGGGCTCCTGGAGCTATTCAGCCTTTGACTGCGGAGGAGGAGAAGGATTTTGCTGACAAACTCTCCAAGTTTGTTCAGCGGGGACCACCTAGATTCTCAGGGCTGGATGCTCAGCCCCGGGATGTTGGGAGATGGCTTTCTGCGATGGAGAAGCTTTTTCGGGACTTCTTCATCGACCCGAGGTATCGAGTGCACATGGCGGTGCACTGTTTGGACGGAGATGCTGATTTTTGGTGGCAGCGGGTAGAGCCACTGGAGTTCCGGATCACTCGGCAGTTGCCTTGGGAGGAGTTCAAACGGATGGTGTTGGACACCTATTTTTCTACCAGTGTGAAGAAGAAGTTGGAGGACGACTTGAAGAATCTGCAGCAGGGCGATAGATCGGCCCATGCCTATTTCCAGGAGTTCATGGAGTTGCTGAACTGTGTGCCTTTCGTCGCCCGTGACGGTCCGCACCAGGTAGAGTTGTTTGAGGCAGGCCTTCGCCCAGAGATTTTCACACTTGTGCATGCACAGAGATTTCAGACCCTGGAGGCAGCCGCAGAGCATGCACAGTGGGTAGAGAGAGGTGATCAGGAGGTGGCCAGACGGAGGGCCGCGGTCGCGCAGAGTTCCGACAGGAAGCGACCAGCCCCAGAGGACGGGGGACAGGCCAGCTCATGGAGACCGCCACGGCCGCCGCAGTCCCAGTCTTACGGCCGTGGGCGATCTGATAGGAGAGGGCCTGGTGGACCCCAGAGACCGCAGCAGCACCAGCAGCAGAGATCGCAGCCCAGGCAGCAGAGATCTCAGCAGCAGTCCTTGAGGCAGCAGCAGCAGCAGCAGTTGAGGCATATCCGGCCATCAGATAGGTGTGTTTTCTGCAGGGGGCAGCACCCGTCAGATACATGTGACCAGAGATGGGGACGATGCTTCCGATGTGGACAGCCAGGGCATGTGCGAGCTACCTGCCCCTTACTACTTCCTCGGCACCTTCTTCGGCATCGGCTCCATATTCCCCTCAGCAGCAGCGGCCACCAGCTCAGCGGCCTTATGCTCCAGCGAGCAGGCCGTCCACCTCTTATCCTACAGATTCTCGACCTCCAGCACCGAGCAGGCGGGTGTATGCCGCCCAGTTAGCGAATTCTTCAGCGGCAGACCAGGTGGTGGCAGGTATTACTCTACTCTTTGGTATTCGGACTCGCACTTTATTTGACACTGGAGCTTCGCATTCTTTCATTAGTCGAGCATTTGCATCCCTTCATGGTCTAGAGATAGAGTCCTTATCATGTGCTTTAGAGGTGCGGATTCCTGATCATATTTTGCATGTCGAGGAGCGTTGTGTGGCTTGCCCAGTGCAGTTGGGGCCTTGGATTTTGCCTGCAGACTTGCTTGTTTTGCAGCAGCTCCAGGATTTTGACTTGGTGCTAGGGATGGATTGGCTGTCACGATATTCCGCCACTATTGACTGCAGAGAGAGGACGGTGACTCTTCGTGAGCCTGGACAGGAGGAGTTCATCTTCAGAGGCTGCCAGAGCACGCTGTTCGCAGCGACCATTTCCTCGGCGAGAGCTAGGAGGATGATGAGCAGAGGTTGCACTGCCTTTTTGGCCACTGTGGTGGAGGTGCCTACGGCGGCACTGGACTCGAGGATATCCCTATTGTTCGAGAGTTCCCAGATGTGTTTCCCCCAGAGTTGATGTCACGTCCCGGATCGAAACTGCGATCCGAGCCCGCCAACAGATCCGCCGTCCCTACGGGAAGTCCCGTAGAAACGTAGCGTCTAACCTGCAAATGAGCATCTATACTATACAGGTATCAGAGATGAAACGAAAATACTGAACTGAAATAAAACAACTCTAGGTATATGTACAGACCAAGTCCTCACATACATACATAAGTCGCTCCAAAACAAAAAGAGTACAACTCGATCCTCACTACAAGATCACTCAAAACAACTCTCAAAAGGTGAGGGTACAGCTACTCTCAGGAGACACCTGGTAGGGATCTAACTCGCGACTCCCTTACCTCGATCAGCTGGATCAGCAACCTGTGCAACTGGAACAGAAGTAGAGGTCCCTGGGGAAAAATACACCACGACGGGTGTGAGAACTACATCCCCAAGTAGTTCTCAGTGGGTGCCGCCAACAAGACCGACGGTCTGCCCACTAAGTCCACTAGAGGCATAAGGTAACAAATGAAATACTGGAAAGAAATGCTGATGAAATAACTCTACAGCTACTATGCCTCTAACTAGATGCTCAAGGGTGAAACAGAAGAAGACTGGTACCACTACTGACTCACAACTCAAATCACCCAATCCACAATGACTGCCACATCGGGTCCAGTCAACCTGCGCCAACCTACTGCCGTTACGTCCCGAAGGAGCGGCCTTACGTAGGGTGTCCGTGGCTGCCAAACAGGCCCAGCCAGAAGGACTGCATCGACAAAGCCGCAATAGCAAGTAACCCGCCTAGCTCCGGAGTGGCACTCGAGGGGTGCGACCCCACCGAGCAAAGTATCTGCGCATCTATGTCGAGCTCAATGTGGCCCATGCAGGCTATAGTCCAAATCCACGATCAACAAGATCGACTGTAACCAACGAACCCTGTCTCACTCACTGGCTGGAACACAACACAGCCGAAACCCACTGTCACTCAGACAACTCCCAAAGACACTCTGATCAATGAACCGACTATCGAACTCCACTCGGTCCCCCGACACGAGTGTAAATGCACCCCACTAATAACCCGACCCCTCGGCCCCCTATCTGGGCGAGGAAGAAACAAAGTCCAGATGAAATAGTGATGACTGTGGAGTGTCTAGAGCAATAAAGTAACCTAGCCCAAGTTGGAGTTTTCTACTAGTCTGGTTGAACATGCTGTATATGACAGGGGTGCTAGGTCAAGTCCAAAGATAGCAATAATAATGATGTGGAGAATACTGATATGAAACACATGCTAACTGAACAAATAAGTAATCCCAACTCATGCTCTCTAACATGCTACACTGGAGGTAACAATAATACAAACACATCCCTAATCAGCTAGAATTAGTGTGCAGATCGTAAATTCTGAGAGCGAGGCCACCCACCTGAACAGTCGCACTGTCAAAAGTCCCACAGCGGATAATACCAAAGATGGCAGCTACACAGAGTCCACAGGGTCCAACTCAGTCCACTCTGCTCCTGGTACAAAAACTACACTGTTGTTACATAATATTCCTCTCAAGCTGTCGGATTTAACATATAGGAATTCCGCTGCAAAGATGGCCAAAAATCACCTGCTAAAGGTCCTCAGAAAAATCCGAATAAAATATCCCCGCGATCTACGCGTCGATAGCTTCGATACGACTACCTGCACGTCCAAATCCGAGCTTTCTATGCTGAGAAATAAATCCGGCAAGAAAATAACCTCCAACCCAACTGTAGAAATTTCCCCAGATCAACATCCGGAAAGAGAGGAGATTCTCACCTTCGAGGAAATCTCCTAAGGTCCTGAGAAAAATACAGCAGATTCCTCGCGAAGAGTAGATGAATTTAGGCTCTTGAATCGCTCCGATCCGATGTCTGTACGCGAAGATATGGCCAAAACACCGTGTCGCTGTCCAAAAATCCGCAAAGAAAAAGGGGCCACAGAAAGCTCAAATACCTCCAAAATCCAAAATTAATTTGGGAAAACTTTGAATATCAAAATCCAAGCCCTACCTGTCGTGAGTCCAACGGCGCAAAAATCGTCGAAATCGGGTGTCGGATAAAGCCAGGAGAGTCTGCGCACCGAGAAGACGCAAAACGGGTCGAAGATGAACTAAGCGCGCCGCGACGGAAAACGGCCAACCTCGGAAACCGTGCACCACCACAACTCCGGGAAGCTACCGTTGGAAAGGTCTCTGGCAGGGGAAGAATTCTTCTTCAGGCCTCACTGCGAAATTCCCAGGGAAAGGGGTGAAAAATGGCCTCAAACCGGATAAACTAGCCTAAATTAGGCTTAACGGGTTCGGGTTAAAACCCTTTAGCCCGGCTCGATCCGGCGCGGTCCGGGTCGGACCAGCCGCCGTCCGACGCGCCGGCGCCCGCCACGTACCCCCAAACAGGGGACAGCCGTGCGGGGCCACCTGCGCGCGCGCGCCACGCGCCCCCCGCTACAGCGGCGGGGCGACGCGGGTGGCGACGCGTGGCGCAACGCCACGCGTCGGCCGCTCCGCCGCCCCCGCTCACCGCTGAAGGGCCCCGTGGGCCGGGAGCGCGTGGACCCGCCAATGACGCTGCGCCACGTGTCCTGCACCCGGTCCACGCGCCGCTCCGCAATTTTCCCTGGACCGAGCCGCGCGCACCCGCCAATGCCGCCGTGCCACGTGGCCCGCCCCGCGGTCCATGCACCCGCGCGCTTCCTCCGTGGACCGAGCGGCGTGGGCCGGCCAATCCCGAGCCGCCACGTGGCACCAGCCGGTCCACGGTCACCCCCCATGCACCCGTTTTCCCCCGAAACTTCCGGTAGCCCGTTTTTGGTCATCCGGACTCCAAATTTGGCAAATAAATAGCCGTTTTCAAGTGTTTTTCCGTGCTGAATCCAATTCTACCTCTGTTTGGCCAAAATCCTTCCCGAAATTTCGGCAAACCCAGCCGAAGGCCAAAACAGTAAAAGATACCACTCAGGTCCAACAGTAGCACCACTTTGATGCACCTTGGGCCAGATACACCAACAATAGGTGTTCTCAACTGTAGATTCAGTCGGAAAACTGTACGGGGTTTACGGTCTCCACATCCTCCCCCACTAAAAGGGAGTTTCGTCCTCGAAACAAAAGGAAAGTAAACCTGCGTACCTCAATCAGGAATCTCGAACAGGGAAGGGTAGGTATCCCGCATCGCCGTCTCAAGCTCCCAAGTGGCCTCTCGTTCCTCATGGTTGCTCCAAAGGATCTTCACATAAGGTATTGCCCGATTGCGCAATTCCCTCACCTCACGAGCCAGAATCCGCAATGGGCGCTCCTCGTAAACCAAGTCCTCGCCGATATCCAAGGATGCGAAGTCGATGACATGAGACGGATCGAATACATATCTCCTCAAGGCCGAAACATGGAAGACATCGTGAACACCAGCCAAACGGGGAGGTAGAGCAACTCTATACGCCACAGGGCCTACCCTCTCGAGCACCTCAAAGGGTCCAATGAAGCGGGGACTGAGCTTCCCCCGCACTCCAAACCTCCGGACCCCTTTCGAGGGCGAGACCTTTAAGAAGACGTGATCCCCAACCTGGAACTCAAGGTCTCGCCGCCGAACATCTGCATAACTTTTCTGGCGACTCTGGGCCGTCTCCAAGTGCCGACGTATAATTCGGACCTTCTCTTCCGCCTCCAGCAGTAAATCTGGTCCCAGCGTCCTCCTCTCACCCACATCACTCCAATAAAGGGGCGACCGACACTTGCGTCCGTACAACGCCTCAAACGGAGCCATCTTAATGCTCGCTTGAAAGCTGTTGTTGTACGCGAACTCAACCAGGGGTAAGTGTCGGTGCCAACCTCCTCCAAAATCCATGACGCACGCACGCAACATATCCTCAAGCGTCTGAATGGTGCGCTCTGACTGGCCGTCTGTCTGTGGGTGGAATGCCGTGCTGAAACTAAGCTGAGTACCCATGGCTGACTGTAAGCTCCCCCAAAACCGTGACACAATCTCGGGTCTCGATCTGAAACAATGGACGCTGGTACTCCGTGCAGCCTCACAATCTCAGCCAAATAAAGCTGTGCCAAGCGCTCCATGGACCAAGTCATCTGCACAGGCAGGAAATGAGCTGACTTGGTAAGTCTATCAACAATCACCCAGATTGCGTCGGCTCCACTCTGTGATCTCGGTAGCCCAGTCACAAAATCCATGGTGATGCGGTCCCACTTCCATTCGGGAATTGGAAGACTTTGCAACTTGCCAGCAGGTACCCGGTGTTCCGCCTTCACTTGCTGACAAGTTAAACACTGAGCCACGAATCTTCCAATATCCCGCTTCATTCCAGACCACCAAAAGTGTGCCTTAAGGTCCCTATACATCTTAGTACCTCCAGGGTGGACGGTATAAGGCGTATAGTGAGCCTCTCTCAAAATCTGATCCCTGATCTCCGAATCAGTAGGCACACACACTCGGTCCCTGTACCGCAGTACTCCCGAGCTATCCACTGAAAAATCCCCTAACTGCTCTGCCTGAAGCTGCGATCTGATCCTCGTCAAGTAGGGGTCCTCACTCTGTGCCTCACCAATCCTGTCCAACAGAGTGGGCTGCAAGACCATGGACAAGAGTCTAGCAGAGACCCCAGGGGACACTACCTCTATCTGTAGACGCCTCAACTGCTCCACAAGTGGTGCCTGCTGAGTAATCATCATGCTCAAGCTCTGTGCTGATCTCCTGCTCAAAGCGTCTGCAACCACATTGGCCTTGCCGGGGTGATAAAGGATACTCAAGTCATAATCCTTTAAAAGCTCTAACCACCGGCGTTGCCGCAAGTTCAGCTCCTTTTGAGTAAATAGATACTTTAAGCTCTTGTGGTCTGTATAAATCTCACAGTGCTCCCCGTAGAGATAATGCCGCCATAACTTCAGGGCGAACACCACAGCGGCAAGCTCCAAATCGTGAGTAGGGTAATTCTTCTCATAATCCTTTAATTGCCGTGAAGCATAGGCAATTACCCTACCATGCTGCATCAGGACACAACCCAAGCCGCTGTGTGAAGCATCACTGTAAATCACAAATCCGTCGCCCATCACGGGTAGAGCTAAAACTGGCGCTGAGATCAATCTCCTCTTAAGCTCCTCAAAGCTCTCTTGGCACCGCTCAGACCAAATAAACTTCACCCCCTTTCTCGTCAGACTGGTCAGGGGAGTAGAGAGCTTCGCAAAACCCTCTACAAATCGACGGTAATAACCTGCTAATCCAAGAAAACTACGGACCTCCGTAGCCGTCGTCGGTCTAGGCCAATCCCGAACTGCCTCAATCTTCGTCGGGTCCACTGCCACCCCTGCGGCTGATATGACGTGGCCTAGAAAAGCAACCTCCCGAAGCCAAAATGCACACTTTTTCAGCTTGGCAAACAGCTTCTTCTCTCGCAGAAGCTGTAGCACGATCCTCAAATGCTCCTCATGCTCTACCTCACTCCGGGAGTAGACCAAAATGTCGTCTATAAACACAACGACAAATCGATCCAAGTACGGCTGAAACACCCGGTTCATTAAATCCATGAATGCAGCAGGGGCATTAGTTAGTCCAAAAGGCATGACTGTAAACTCATAATGCCCATACCGGGTTCTAAAAGCCGTCTTGGGGATGTCCTCGGCCCTCACCCTCAACTGGTGGTAACCTGACTGAAGATCCAGCTTTGAGAACACTGATGCACCCTGCAACTGATCGAACAGATCATCAATCCGTGGTAGCGGGTACTTGTTCCGGATGGTCACCTTATTTAGCTCTCGGTAATCCACGCACAAGCGAAGTGATCCATCCTTCTTCTTCACGAATAAAACAGGCGCCCCCCACGGAGATACACTGGGTCTCACAAAGCCTACATCCATCAAATCCTGCAACTGAGCCTTCAATTCCCTCAATTCCGCTGGGGCCATCCTATAAGGTGCCTTCGAGATTGGTGCGGTCCCTGGAACCACATCAATCACAAACTCAACCTCCCTCTCCGGCGGCAAGGTCGATAGCTCAGAGGGAAACACATCCGGGAACTCGCGGACGATAGGAATATCCTCGAGTCCCGGTGCCGCCGTAGGCACCTCTACGACCGTCGCCAGGAAAGCAGTACAGCCCCTACTCATCATCCGCCGAGCTCTCGATGACGAGATAGTCATCGCAAACAGGGTACTCTGACAGCCTCTAAATACGAACTCCTCCTGCCCTGGCTCACGAAGAGTCACAGTCCTCTCCCTGCAGTCTATAGTGGCGCAATACCGAGATAACCAGTCCATACCCAGTACAACGTCGAAATCCCGGAGCTGCCGCAGCACGAGCAAGTCTGCCGGCAGAATCCAGGGTCCCAACTGTACAGGGCACTCCCTACAATACTCCACAACATGCAGAACATGGTCTGGGATCTGAACCTCTAATGCATGTAATAAAGGTGCTACCTCTATACCATGTAGGGATGCGAACTCTCTACTAATGAATGAATGCGATGCGCCCGTATCAAAAAGAGCTCGAGTATGAACTGCTGAAATCAAAATGATACCTGCGACGACATGCTCCGCGGCGGTAGTATCCTCCACCTGTGCCGCATAAACTCGCCCACTCGGTGCTGGTGGTCGTCGATCTGGCTGTCGAGAGGAAGATGAGGCATGATCAGGCCTACCATAGGCCACAGAAGGCCCTGCTGACTGGTACGGAACAGTAGGTGCCGAAGCCGAGGAAGGAGCTGGAGGACCTGCTCTGGGGCACGCTCTCTGGAAATGACCAGCCTGTCCACATCGAAAGCAACGGCCCTGACTCTGGGAACACTGAAGCGGGGAGTGTGGCCCTCCACAAATGACACACCGGTCTGATCGTGGCTGTCGTCGAGGCTGCTGCTGCTGCTGCGACTGCTGCTGCTGAGAGGACTGCTGCCGAGATGGTCGACGCTGCTGCTGCCACGGACGGGGTGCTCCTGATCTCTGGCGCCCCTGATGCCCACGACCCTGCGAATGAGGTCGCGGAGGTCTCGGGGGTCCCTGTCCACCTGACTGCCCCTCATCCACTGGTGCTGGGCGCTTTGCCCCCGGAGTCACTGCTGGGGCTGGCGCCACCTCCGCCATCACTGTCTCTCCAGACTCGACATATAATGCCTGCTCCATCGAAGCCTCAAGAGTCTGCGATCTGCTGGAACGAACATGCTGATAAATATCCCGGTGCAACCCTCGCTCAAACATGTAGATCTGATGTGCCTCGTCCCTGGCCACGTGAGGCATACTAGCCAACAGCTGGTTAAATTCGGCTATGTACACCTGCACGGGACGATCTCCCTGACGAAGAGTCCTCAGCCGCTCCTCCAGTCTCTGTCGGACGCTCTCGGGGAAGAAGGCTCCCAAAAGAAGACTGCGAAACTCCGCCCATGAGAGAAGCTGCGTCCCCGGCGGCCCAGCCGGTCGCACACGCCGCCACCACGCCTCGGCGTTGCCTTCCAGGAAATGAGAAGCCAAAAGGACCCGGAAGCGATCCTCGATAAATAAACTCTCAAAATGACGCTCCATGGCCGTGACCCAAGTCTCGGCCTCCCACGGCTCAGCTCCCATACCAGAAAAACGGGGTGGGTCCAACTGGCGAAACCTCATCAACAACTCTACCACCATCCGCTGCTCAGCTGAAGTCAGCGATCCCGTCGCCCCCGATGCTGGTCTGCTAGGAACCGGCTCCACGGAAACTGCCGGTGCTGAAGGAACAACAGGGGGTGCCACAACTGGGGGAGAAGGTACAGGCGCACTCTCACGGGGTGCCACCTCTGGCTGCGACCTCTGCTCCAACAAAGCCATCATCCTGCCCAAGGCCTCCTCCTGACGACGAGAGGTCTCCTCCTGGCGCTGGATAACCTCCGACATCTGTGCCATCTGGGCTCGGAGCTCCTGTACCTCATCCTGACGTCCTGGTCCCGAGCCCTCCTGCTCAGGCACCGAGGAAGAAGGCTGCGAACGCGTAGACATCCCGCGTCGCGGAGGCATCACTTCCCTGAGAAGGAAGAAAGAACAGTCAGAACCTCCAAATCACACTCGACCCAATCTCGCGAAAGTCCCCAGGCATATCTCCCTTCCCAATAGCACTATGTTGTCTGCAGCCAACATAGTCGCCACAGAAGGAAAATATGTCAGTCTCTCACCCCATCCACTGGGAGAGTATAAAACCCAATCAAGACTCTCGCAACAGAGTTACGACTCTCACGTAAGTCATCCTAGGGTCCAACCACAAGCCTAGGGTTTTTAAGTCCTCACTGACCTACAACCTAGGCTCTGATACCACTCTAATCTGTCACGCCCCGGATCGAAACTGCGATCCGAGCCCGCCAACAGATCCGCCGTCCCTACGGGAAGCCCCGTAGAAACGTAGCGTCTAACCTGCAAATGAGCATCTATACTATACAGGTATCAGAGATGAAACGAAAATACTGAACTGAAATAAAACAACTCTAAGTATATGTACAGACCAAGTCCTCACATACATACATAAGTCGCTCCAAAATAAAAAGAGTACAACTCGATCCTCACTACAAGATCACTCAAAACAACTCTCAAAAGGTGAGGGTACAGCTACTCTCAGGAGACACCTGGTAGGGATCTAACTCGCGACTCCCTTACCTCGATCAGCTGGATCAGCAACCTGTGCAACTGGAACAGAAGTAGAGGTCCCTGGGGAAAAATACACCACGACGGGTGTGAGAACTACATCCCCAAGTAGTTCTCAGTGGGTGCCGCCAACAAGACCGACGGTCTGCCCACTAAGTCCACTAGAGGCATAAGGTAACAAATGAAATACTGGAAAGAAATGCTGATGAAATAACTCTACAGCTACTATGCCTCTAACTAGATGCTCAAGGGGTGAAACAGAAGAAGACTGGTACCACTACTGACTCACAACTCAAATCACCCAATCCACAATGACTGCCACATCGGGTCCAGTCAAACCTGCGCCAACCTACTGCCGTTACGTCCCGAAGGAGCGGCCTTACGTAGGGTGTCCGTGGCTGCCAAACAGGCCCAGCCAGAAGGACTGCATCGACAAAGCCGCAATAGCAAGTAACCCGCCTAGCTCCGGAGTGGCACTCGAGGGGCGCGACCCCACCGAGCAAAGTATCTGCGCATCTATGTCGAGCTCAATGTGGCCCATGCAGGCTATAATCCAAATCCACGATCAACAAGATCGACTGTAACCAAAGAACCCTGTCTCACTCACTGGCTGGAACACAACACAGCCGAGACCCACTGTCACTCAGACAACTCCCAAAGACACTCTGATCAATGAACTGACTATCAAACTCCACTCGGTCCCCCGACACGAGTGTAAATGCACCCCACTAATAACCCGACCCCTCGGCCCCCTATCTGGGCGAGGAAGAAACAAAGTCCAGATGAAATAGTGATGACTGTGGAGTGTCTAGAGCAATAAAGTAACCTAGCCCAAGTTGGAGTTTTCTACTAGTCTGGTTGAACATGCTGTATATGACAGGGGTGCTAGGTCAAGTCCAAAGATAGCAATAAATAATGATGTGGAGAATACTGATATGAAACACATGCTAACTGAACAAATAAGCAATCCCAACTCATGCTCTCTAACATGCTACACTGGAGGTAACAATAATACAAACACATCCCTAATCAGCTAGAATTAGTGTGCAGATCGTAAATTCTGAGAGCGAGGCCACCCACCTGAACAGTCGCACTGTCAAAAGTCCCACAGCGGATAATACCAAAGATGGCAGCTACACAGAGTCCACAGGGTCCAACACAGTCCACTCTGCTCCTGGGTACAAAAACTACACTGTTGTTACATAATATTCCTCTCAAAACTGTCGGATTTAACATACAGGAATTCCGCTGCAAAGATGGCCAAAAATCACCTGCTAAAGTCCTCAGAAAAATCCGAATAAAATATCCCCGCGATCTACGCGTCGATAGCTTCGAAACGACTACCTGCACGTCCAAATCCGAGCTTTCTACGCTGAGAAATAAATCCGGCAAGAAAATAACCTCCAACCCAACTGTAGAAATTTCCCCAGATCAACATCCGGAAAGAGAGGAGATTCTCACCTTCGAGGAAATCTCCTAAGGTCCTGAGAAAAATACAGCAGATTCCTCGCGAAGAGTAGATGAATTTAGGCTCTTGAATCGCTCCGATCCGATGTCTGTACGCGAAGATATGGCCAAAACACCGTGTCGCTGTCCAAAAATCCGCAAAGAAAAAGGGGCCACAGAAAGCTCAAATACCTCCAAAATCCGAAATTAATTTGGGAAAACTTTGAATATCAAAATCCAAGCCCTACCTGTCGTGAGTCCAACGGCACAAAAATCGTCGAAATCGGTTGTCGGATAAAGCCAGGAAAGTCTGCGCACTGAGAAGACGCAAAACGGGTCGAAGATGAACTAAGCGCGCCGCGACGGAAAACGGCCCACCTCGGAAACCGTGCACCACCATAACTCCGGGAAGCCATCGTTGGAAAGGTCTCTGGCAGGGGAAGAAATCTTCTTCAGGCCTCACTGCGAAATTCCCAGGGAAAATGGGTGAAAAATGGCCTCAAACCGGATAATTAGCCTAAATTAGGCTTAACGGGTTTCGGGTTTAAAACCCTTTAGCCCGGCTCGATCCGGTGTGGTCCGGGTCGGACCAGCCGCCGTCCGACGCGCCCGGCGCCCGCCACGTACCCCCAAACAGGGGACAGCCGTGCGGGGCCACCGTGCGCGCGCCACGCGCCCCCCCGCTACAGCGGCGGGGCGACGCGGGTGGCGACGCGTGGCGCAACGCCACGCGTCGACCGCTCCGCCGCCCCCCCTCACCACTGAAGGGCCCAGTGGGCCGGGAGCGCGTGGACCCGCCAATGCCGCTGTGCCACGTGTCCTGCACCCGGTCCACGCGCCGCTCCGCAATCTTCCCTGGACCGAGCCGCGTGCACCCGCCAGTGTCGCCGTGCCACGTGGCCCGCCCCGCGGTCCACGCAACCGCGCGCTTCCTCCGTGGACCGAGCGGCGTGGGCCGGCCAATCCCGAGCCGCCACGTGGCGCAGGCCGGTCCACGGTCACCCCCCATGCACCCGTTTTCCCCCGAAACTTCCGGTAGCCCGTTTTTGGTCATCCGGATTCCAAATTTGGCAAATAAATAGCCGTTTTCAAGTGTTTTTCCGTGCTGAATCCAATTCTACCATCTGTTTGGCCAAAATCCTTCCCGAAATTTCGGCAAACCCAGCCGAAGGCCAAAACAGTAAAAGATACCACTCAGGTCCAACAGTAGCACCACTTTGATGCACCTTGGGCCAGATACACCAACAATGGTGTTCTCAACTGTAGATTCAGTCGGAAAACTGTACGGGGTTTATGGTCTCCACAGTTGACGACGATGCCGCCGGAGAGGGAGATTGAGTTTGTGATTGATGTGGTCCCTGGGACTGCACCAATCTCAAAGGCACCCTATAGGATGGCGCCAGCCGAGTTTACGGAGTTGAAAACCCAGCTTCAGGATCTTTTAGACCGAGGCTTTATCAGACCCAGTGTATCTCCGTGGGGGGCGCCTGTGTTGTTTGTGAAGAAGAAGGATGGGTCACTTCGGTTGTGTGTGGATTATAGGGAGTTGAACAAGGTGACCATCCGGAACAAGTATCCCCTCCCCCGGATTGATGATTTGTTTGATCAGCTGCTGGGAGCGTCTGTGTTCTCGAAGATTGATCTGCAGTCCGGTTACCACCAGCTGAGGGTGAGGGCCGAGGACATCTCCAAAACGGCTTTCAGATCGCGGTACGGGCATTATGAGTTTACTGTGATGCCTTTTGGGTTGACAAATGCCCCTGCCGCATTCATGGACTTGATGAACAGGATATTTCAGCCGTTTTTGGACCGGTTTGTGGTGGTGTTCATCGATGATATTCTGATCTACTCCCGGAGTGATCTGGAGCACGAGGAGCACTTGAGGACTGTGCTACAGCTTCTGCGAGAGAAGAAGCTGTATGCTAAGTTCAAAAAGTGCGAGTTTTGGCTCCGGGAGTCGCCTTTCTGGGTCATGTTGTTTCAGCTGCTGGAGTGGCGGTGGATCCGGCCAAGGTGGATGCTATTCGAGATTGGCCGAGGCCGACGACTATCACCGAGGTGCGGAGCTTTCTTGGTTTGGCGGGCTACTATCGGCGTTTTGTGGAAGGCTTTGCGAAGCTTTCCTCTCCCCTCACTCGTCTGACCAGGAAGGGGTTAAGTTTGTTTGGAGCGAGACTTGCCAGAGCTGTTTTGAGGAGCTGAAGCAGAGGTTGATGACCGCTCCAATCCTTGCCCTCCCAGTTATGGGGGAAGGATTTGTGATTTACAGTGATGCCTCTCATAGTGGTCTGGGGTGTGTGTTGATGCAGCATGGTAGGGTGATTGCCTATGCTTCACGGCAATTGAAGGACTATGAGAAAAATTACCCTACTCATGATCTGGAGTTGGCAGCGGTGGTGTTTGCTCTGAAGCTGTGGCGGCATTACTTGTATGGTGAGCATTGCGAGATATATACTGATCACAAGAGCTTGAAGTATCTGTTCACCCAAAAGGAGCTGAATTTGAGGCAACGCCGGTGGTTGGAGCTGTTAAAGGATTATGATCTGAGTATCCTTTATCATCCCGGCAAGGCCAATGTTGTGGCAGATGCTTTGAGTAGGAGGACGAGTCTGAGCTTATTGATCTCGCAGCAGGCGCCGTTGATCGAGCAGATGAGGCGGTTACAGCTGGAGGTAGTATCCCCTGGGGTCTCTGCTAGACTCATGTCTATGGTCTTGCAGCCCACTCTGTTGGAGAGGATCAGGGACACTCAGAGTGAGGACCCCCACTTGACGAGGATCAGGACGCAGCTTCAGGCGGATCAGACAAGGGATTATGCTGTGGATAGCTCGGGAGTACTACGCTCCAGGGACCGAGTGTGTGTGCCTATGGATCAGGAGATTAGAGATCAGATTTTGAGGGAGGCCCATTATACACCTTATACCGTCCACCCTGGAGGTACTAAGATGTATAAGGACCTCAAGGCACAGTTTTGGTGGCCCGGAATGAAGCGGGATATTGGGAGATTCGTAGCTCACTGTTTAACTTGCCAGCAAGTGAAGGCAGAGCATCGCGTTCCTGCTGGTAAGTTGCAGAGTCTTCCAATTCCCGAGTGGAAATGGGACCACGTCACTATGGATTTCGTCACTGGATTGCCGAGGGCGCAGAGCGGGGCAGATGCGATTTGGGTTATTGTGGATAGACTCACCAAGTCGGCACACTTTCTACCGGTTCAGATGACTTGGCCACTGGAGCGTCTAGCGCAGTTATATTTGGATGAGGTAGTGAGGCTTCACGGTGTACCTGCTTCGATTGTTTCAGACAGGGACCCGAGATTCGTGTCGCGCTTTTGGGGGAGTTTACAGTCTGCATTGGGGACTCAGCTCAGGTTTAGCACCGCTTTCCACCCACAGACCGATGGACAGTCAGAACGCACCATACAGACCCTTGAGGATATATTGAGAGCGTGCGTTATGGATTTTGGAGGAGGGTGGTACCGACACTTATCTTTGGTTGAGTTCGCGTACAACAACAGCTATCAGGCGAGCATCCAGATGGCTCCGTTTGAGGCGTTGTATGGACGCAAGTGTCGGTCCCCCTTGTATTGGAGTGACGTGGGTGAGAGGAGGACTTTGGGACCGGATTTGCTTTTGGAGGCCGAGGAAAAAGTCAGAATTATTCGCCGACATCTTGAGACAGCCCAGAGTCGTCAAAAGAGCTACGCCGACACTCGACGGCGAGACCTAGAGTTTCAGGTTGGTGATCATGTCTTCTTGAAGGTCTCGCCCTCGAAAGGGGTCCGGAGATTTGGAGTGCGGGGGAAGCTCAGTCCCCGCTATATTGGACCCTTTGAGGTACTTGGCAGAGTTGGTCCTGTGGCTTACAGAGTTGCCTTACCCCCACGCCTGGCCGGAGTTCATGATGTCTTCCACGTCTCAGCTCTGAGGAGATATGTTTTTGACCCGTCACACGTGATTGACTTCACTTCGTTGGAGATCGGCGAGGACTTGGTCTACGAGGAGCGCCCGTTGCAGATTCTCGCTCGTGAGGTGAGGGAATTGCGCAACCGGGCCATTCCATATGTGAAGATCTTGTGGAGCAATCATGAGGAGCGAGAGGCTACATGGGAGCTGGAGACAGAGATGAGAGACGCCTACCCCTTCTTGTTTGAGGCTTCTGATTGAGGTACGTCTGTTCTGTTTTTCCTTGTTTCGGGAACGAAACTTTTTTTTAGTGGGGGAGGATGTAGGACCCCTGAACCCCATGCAGCTTTTTCCCGTGAATCCACTGTGCAAACACCTGTTGATGGTGTATCTGGCCCATAGTGCATCAAAGGGATGCCACAGATGGACCCTGTGAGCTTTGGTTAGCTGTATTGGCCTTCGGCTGCTTTTGCCGAATTTTAGAAAAGGATTTAGGCCAAACGGAGGGTGGATTTGGATTCAGCGCGGAAAAACGCTTGAAAATGGCTTTTTGTTTGCTAAATTCTGAGTCCGGATGCCCAAAAACGGACTCCCGGAAGTTTTACTGCTTTTCTGGTGCATGGGGGAGCCGTGGACCGGCGGGGGTGCCACGTGGCAGGCCCTGATTGGCCGGCGCACGCGGTCGGGTCCACGGAGTGCAGGGGAGTGGGCCGGGGTGCACCGCGGGGCGCGTGGACCGGGGGCGCGCCACGTGGCAGCGGCTGATTGGGTGGCTCAGGTGCGCTCGGTCCGCGGGAGTGCGCGGGGAGGCGTGGACCGGGGGCGCGCCACGTGGCAGCACCGGATAGGCGGGCTCACGGGCGCGCGGTCCACGCGGCGCGCGGGGCAGGTCGGGGTAGGTTGCTGTACACGGGGCAGGTGCGGGCAGGTGGGGCGACGTGGGGCAGCGCCACGTGGCGCCCGCTGATTCGCGGGCGCCACCTACCGCGTTGACGCGGGCAGGGACACGTGGCGCTCTCCGCGGTGGCTTGCACGGCTGCAGCGTGTTCGGGGGACACGTGGCGGGCGCCGGGGCGGGTCGGACGAAGCAAGGATCCCGTCCGACGGAGCATCTTGGGCTGGGCCGCACTGTGCGCGCCCGAAAGTTCTGGGCCGGGCCGCACTGTGCGCGCCCGGAAATTTCCGGGCGCCCGAAACTTGGGACAAGATGGGAATTTTCCCATTTGTTCCTCCAGCTCTATAAATAGCCAACCCGAGCCCTCTTCTTTGGCTTTTTTCTCTTAAACCGCGCATCCTCTGCCCGAGCCACCTTAAGGAGATTTGTTCATCTCTTAATCCTTGATCTTCCTGCCAAGTTCTAGGATTTTAGGAGCACGCATCCCGAGGTTCTCCATTTTTCGGCGCGGCGCGACGTTGCATTCCTGTGTTCTTCTTCGGCGCAGCGGCAGTGTTTTAGCTCCTCTGGGCTACCCCGAGGTTCTTTTTCAGTGATTCTTGCGCCGACAGACTCCTAAGAGGTAGGGCTTCATCTTTCATTTTGGTCGCAATTTTCCGTTTCGAGGTTTTGGCACGGATCCCGAGGCAAACAGTGACCCCTTTTTCTGTGTGGATTTCCTTGACAGCCCTATGGTATTTTGGCCGTATCTTCGCGCACGAGCGTCAGACGGAAACGAGCTTGTACAACTTTTTCATCTACGGATCGCAAGGAACGCGCTCGTATTTTTCTTGGATTTTCCAGAGGATTATTTCGAGGTGAAAATCACTGTTTTCTCAGTGAACAGTGCACAGTTTTTAGCACAGATTTTTGTATGAATGTACCCCCCTTGCCGAATTTTTATCTTGACTTACCGAACTCAGATTTGGGCGTGCAAGGTACCGTTGCGAAGCTATCGACGCGAGGATCGCCGTGATATTTTTCTTGGAATTTTCTGGGCACTTTCTGCAGGTGATAATTTAACAGTTTTGAGACAGATGTTGTATGTGATTATAAGAGCAATATTGGGAGCCTAAGTGTATTTAGTGGACTTTGTATTGTACCAGGAGTGTTACGGGTGTGCTGAATTTGTTGGAGCAAGGATTTGGAGTTTTGGTATTTTCAGCTGTACGGATCCGGACAGTTGCACTTCAGGTGGGTGGTTGTTGTACTCCTCTCCTTTGGTATGCCCACTAGGAATATCAGAGTACCCCTGATTTGATGATGCTAAATGTGTTGTTGGTAGACTTGCATGCTCTAGGAAATTAATTATTGGTTATTTGATCCATGATAAATTTGTTAGAATGAATACTTTATTTAATCGCTTAATTATTCTGGACTGCATGTTTAGGGGCAGAATAGAAATTGAGGACTGCAAAACTGATGATTGTTCATATGAGACTGTCACCTTAGCTTATGTTCTCTAAACTGATTATTCTTGGAAAATGGACAAAATATTGGAACAATGCATGATTAAATTGGTCACTTAATTATGTCATCTTTTACTGCTACACTATCTTTGGGACTTGACTTAGGAGAAACCATGCATTTATTCTTTTCTTCTCCTATTATTGATAGACTTGAGGCATAGTCGCTCGGGTTCGAGCGGGTGTTGGACAGTGTAGTCTGGTGTTGGGCTTTTGACAGGGTGTTGCGGCGACCACGGATCTTGGGTGGTTGACCGGGTTGTACTATTGCATCAGATTGGGTGTTTTGGGGATCGGGCTTTCTTTAGTGGAGGGTTTTTCCCACTTCATTGAGTCTCGATCCAGTCCTGCTATATGAGATATTGAGACATGATTTCCTTACTCGTGTGGGTCGCTCCCCTCGAGTGCCACTCCGGAGTGTGCGACCGGACGGATCGAGGCCGGTCTGTTATTACTTTAGTGTTTGATCGGACGGACAGAGGCCTCTGTTACTTGCTTTGGGGACATGACCGCATAGGCAGTAGTCGGTCAGTATACCCAGTTGAGATTAGCAGGCAGTGCCAGTGTCCACTGGCGGTCAGATTGGGTCATTTTGACAGGCTTCTTGATACTGATGCATACTTTTCCCATCCTTGTTGGTTCGTCATTTAGAGGCATATTAGGGATAGCATTTTATCAGTTGTCACACTTTTCACCCCCCCCCTCTTTCCTTTCCCTTTTGCCTCTGATCACCTGGTGGGCATATCTGAGCTGAGGCTTTACCCACTAGGGGAGGCTACTGTTTATAGTAGTACTTACCCCCATTGTCTTCTCTTGTTTCCTTCTTCCCCTTTGTTTTGCAGAGTCCTCTGCGGGAGTTGCTGGGCCGTCAGCAACTGATCGAGGTAAGCGGATTGCGGACTAGATAGAGAGCCACCCGAGGGTTGTAGCTGGAGCTTTTGGGTACCTGGTCTTCTCAGACAGCTTTTGTTTATTTCTTTTTGGGTCTGGCTTCTGCCAGCTATTTGTATTTTAGTGGTGAGCTGGGAGAGACATCTGTATTTTATTTCACTATTGTACTCTTTTACTTCCAGCTTCTGTCTGAGACACAGTAGTTTTAGTTTAGCTCTGATTATTATGCTCTTTTATTATTATTTCTTATATCTGAGCAGGTTACCGACGCTTCGTGTATGTGGGAAATACCGCATGCACGGCGGATCTGTAGACGGGCCCGGGTTCTGGTTTACACCCGGGGCGTGACACCGAGGCAGGAGCTTTTGGGTCCTTCAAGGCCCTAGACTGTATTTATTCCTTTTTTTTCGCATTTCATTTTCTATTAGTAGTTTACTGTGTGGTTCTCAATACCCTCGTGGGGTCGGTGTGGATGTCGACATGTTACTCTCTAGTTATGTGGATGATTGATCTTTTTCCTTCTTCTATTTGGCCGCTTTCAAACAACAACAAGAAAAGGAAAAGGCATTGCGAAAATTGTTTTAAAAATCAGGGTGTCGTGTGGGGCACCGTTTTCAAAACCTTGTGGATTTATGGATTTCGAAAACGGGTTTAAAAACCTGGGTGTCGTGTGGGTACCGTTTTAAAAAACTCTGTTGATTTATGGTTTTCGAAACTGTTTTAGAAATCTGGGTGACGGGTGGGCACCGCTTTCAAAACTGTGGATTTATCCTTTCAAATCGATCGGCCTCGAGAATTATTTAGTCTTGTACGCTCATGTGAATAAAACTGTTGTGATTGAATGAAACTGCTGTGATTGAATGTTTGTATTAGCGGCGACGCCGTGCATATACAGAGGAGACTCTGCCCGTTTGCGGGGTGAATCTGTGTATGCGGCAGGTCTGGGCACGCACCGGGGAGAAAGGACTTTTGAAAAAAAATATACACGCATTTTCATACCTTCCGTTGACTGTTTCCGCTTAATGAAACCCCCGGGGCGTGACAGATGAAGATGGTATCAGAGCCTTTCATTAATCACAACAGTCAGTGCCCGACATCCACAAAGATACCTCACTTAGCTACTAATGAATGAAATGAATATGGCATAGAAGCGTAGAACGCGAGTGATCAGGGGAGGGGGGGGGGGAAAGTATAGGTCCTTTTCTCTCGATAGATGGTTGATTGCTATGCTAGCGGAGTCTAGAGCTGACTTGCGTTGTGTGTGTGTACAGAGCATGGCCCGAACTAGATCATCGGCCGAGGACACGGGTGCTGATGCGACAGCGTCGACGGCCGCGGAGAACCAGCTCCTGCGGCAACAACTGCTGGAGATGGCAGGGCAGCTGGCGACCCTTAAGGACCACGTGCGTCAGTTGACGCAACAGCAACCGGCTGCGACGGTGGCGGTCGCCCAGGCCCCTCCGCAGGGGTCATCAGCACCAGCAACGGGACCGCCGGTGACGGGAGCTTGGACCGGAGCGGCCCCTCCACAGGCTGCGGCAGTCGGGACACCGTCAGTTCAGACCACGGCGCCAGTGGCAGCACCTACGACAGCGACTACGGGACCGGCGCCGGGGACCACTACCGAGGGTTCCCTGGGGGAGACCGTGGTGACACCTTCCCCCGCTGTAGCCGCCACTGCCACGGGGGGAGGGTCTGTTCCGCTGACTGAGCGGGACCGAGTGCGGGCCAACCTGGCCGACTTCAAGAAATATGACCCACCGGTGTTCGAGGGAGAGACGACCGACCCCTGGGTCGTAGAGAAGTGGGTGGATACGATGGAAAAACTGTTCGAGGACTTGCTAATGGAGGATTGCGAGCGGGTTCCCATGGCGGTCCACTTCCTATATGGGAACGCCCGCATGTGGTGGAAGACGGTGCGCCCTGACTCCACAAAGGGCACCGTGCTCCCATCGTGGACCACTTTCAAGCAGGAGCTGTTCGGGGCTTTCTTCTCCAACAGTGTCAAGCGACAGCTAGAGGACGACTTAAATCACATCCAGCAGGGGAGCAGGACGGTCATGGAGTATCAGCAGGAGTTCGTGAGACTGGCTAACTGCGTCCCTTTCATCATAAGGGACGAGTCTCACAAGGCTCAGCTCTTCGTGGATGGTTTGCGCAACGACATATTCCAGGTGGTACAAGCAGCAGACTTGCACACTTTCCAGAAGGTGGTCGACAGGGCCACTGTTGTGGAGCGCGGATTCGCTGTTACGCGCTCCAGAAAGGAGGGCCCTGCTCAGCACGAGGACAAGAAGCGACATCAACAGTACTCTGGGGGAGGCTCTTCCAGCGAGAGTCGACCCCCTAAACGGTGGAGGCCACAATCGGGAACTCGGAGCGCGCCAGCAGGAGGACCGAGGCCGGGGGACAGGCCTTGTGTGATATGCGGATGGGCGCACCGAGTGCTGGAATGCCCCCAAAGACATGACCATTGCTTCCGCTGTGGCAAGCAGGGGCACTTCCGCCACAACTGCCCCTTAACCCTGGGAACGGCATCCTCAGCAGCTTCTGTGCCTTCGCCACAGCATTCAGGATGGGGGAAAGCTCCTATGGGGTCAACCTCTAGACCCCTTGCACCACGGCGAGAGGGGGATAGACAACCTCAAGCAGGCGGAAGAGTCTACTCGATGACCCGCCAAGAGTCGGACCCGCCGGAGGATGTAGTAGCAGGTAGTACTTCTGTTTCAAATTTCCGTGCTAGAACTCTTTTTGATACTGGAGCAACACACTCTTTCATTTATCGTGACTTCGTGTTTGTACATGGTTTTGGGGTGAGACCCCTCCAGAGTCGGTTGACGGTCCAAGCCGCGGGTTGGCCTGTGGAGGCTGATAGCCTTATGCCCGCCCGCCTGATAAAGCTAGGGAGACTGTCCTGCCCTTGGGATTTGGTGGTAATTCTCCTAAAGGAGTACGACGCGGTGCTAGGCATGGATTGGCTCACAAGGTACCAAGCAATAATCGACTGCGAGAAGCGACAGGTGCGACTACAAGAACCGGGCTTCCCTGAACACGTGTACCTGGCATGCAAGAGCACCTCTTTTCCAACTGTCATCTCAGCAGCACGGGCCAGAAGATTGGTGGAGGGTGGATGTGTGGCATACCTGGCCTCTGTGGATCTAGTCACCCGACTCTCTGCGACGCCTTCAGACATCCCAGTAGTGAGGGAGTTCCCCGACGTCTTCCCGACGGAACTACCCGGGATGCCCCCTTAACGAGAGGTTGTGTTCCCTATCGAACTCCTATCGGGCACGCAGCCTATCACGAAGGCACCTTACAGAATGGCCTTCGTGGAACTGAAAGAGCTTAAGGCGCAACTAGAAGACCTCTTGGACAAAGGATTTATCAGACCGAGCATGTCACCCTGGGGCTTGCCGGTACTTTTCGTTCGGAAGAAGGACGGAAGCCTACGTCTATGCATTGACTATAGGGGAATAAACAAGGTTACAGTGAAGAACAAGTATCCCCTGCCCAGAATCGACGACCTCTTCGACCAGCTACGGGAGCGATGGTATTTTCAAAGATTGATCTGCAGTCGGGCTATCACCAGCTCCGAGTTTGGAATGAGGATATCCCAAAAGCCGCCTTCCAGACCCGGTACGGCCACTACGAGTTCACGGTTATGCCGTTCGGGCTTACGAATGCCCCCGCGGTATTTATGGATATGATGAACAGAATCTTCAGACCTTTCCTAGACCGGATTGTGGTGGTCTTTATCGACGACATCCTGATCTATTCGAATACTGACGAGGAACACGAGGACCACTTGCGGACCATTCTCCAGACTCTCAGGGAGCAGAAGTTGTTCGCTAAACTCAAGAAATGTGAATTTTGGCTTCACGAAGTGGGATTTTTGGGGCATGTGATTTCGGCGGAGGGGATCGCAGTGGATCCCAAGAAGGTGGAGTCGGTGATCAACTGGCACCCACCGACTACAGTGACGGAGATCCGCAGCTTCTTGGGCCTGGCAGGTTACTACAGATGCTTCGTCGAGGGTTTCTCGAAGATTGCTGCCCCTCTGAACCGGTTAACAAGGAAAGGAGAAAGATTTGTGTGGATGGCTCAATGCCAGGAGAGCTTTGAAGAACTCAAGAAAAGGCTAACTAGAGCACCTGTACTTGTACTACTGACACCCGGAGAGGATTTCAAAGTATATTGCGACGCGTCACGGATCGGCCTTGGGGGTGTACTGATGCAACAAGGAAAAGTAATAGCCTATGCTTCCAGGCAATTGAAGGAATATGAAAGGAATTACCCGACGCATGATTTAGAACTGGCCGCGGTCGTTTTTGTTCTGAAGCTGTGGAGGCACTACCTCTTTGGTGTCCACTGTAATGTGTTCTCGGATCACCAAAGTCTTAAGTACCTGTTCACCCAGAAAGAATTAAATTTACGACAGAGACGGTGGTTAGAGTTGTTGAAAGATTACGACCTATCGATTCGATACCACCCCGGGAAGGCAAATGTGGTAGCAGACGCCCTGAGCAGGAAGGGGCAACTGAAAGGGACGTCAGCAGGCGCGATCACTGAGCAGGATAGCTTGATCGTGGAGTTCTCACGATTGGGGTTAGAGTTGATACCAGCAGGAACGGTCGCGCAACTTTTGGCCTTGGTGGTCAAGCCTATGCTGTTCGAGAAGATCCGGGAGGGGCAACAGACCGACACTCATTTGCAACTCGTCCGAGACAGGATTTCCCTGAACCAGGAGAGCGATATTTTGGTGGGGGACGATGGCACCCTACGTTTTCGTGGACGGATTTGCGTGCCCGATTCGGCGAAATTGAAGGAGGAGATCTTGTCAGAGGCACACCGCGCCCCCTATGCGGCGCATCTGGGAGGTACGAAGATGTATAGGGACCTCATGCAGACCTTCTGGTGGCCTAAACTGAAGGGGGATGTGACACGACACGTGGCTCACTGTCTGGTCTGTCAGCAGATAAAGGCCGAACACCAGCGACTGGCGGGAAAGTTGCAACCTTTGCCGGTGCCAGAGTGGAAGTGGGATCGAATTACTATGGATTTCGTCACTGGATTCCCACGTTCGCAGCAGGGGCACGACGCGATCTGGGTCATAGTGCACCGGCTAACCAAATCAGCCCATTTTCTGCCTATTCATATGATATGGACCCGAGAGCGGTTAGCTCAAGTCTACATCGGCGAGATCGTGAGGTTGCACGGGGTGCCAATATCGATCACTTCAGATAGAGACACGCGATTCATCTCGAACTTTTGGCAGAGTCTACAGAGTGCTCTGGGGACCAAACTACAGTTCAGCACAGCCTTCTACCCCCATACGGACGGACAATCTGAGCGAGTGATTCAGACTCTCGAGGACATGCTTCGCGCCTGTGAACTTGATTTGGGGGTCGGATGGTCACGCTACCTACCTCTCGTGGAATTCGCCTACAACAACAGCTACCAGGTCAGCATACAGATGGCGCCCTATGAAGCCTTATACGGGAGACGTTGCCGATCCCCAATCTGTTGGGATGATTTAGGGGAAAGGAAGTTCCTGGGACCCGACTTGGTAGAAGAGATTGAAGACAAGGTACGCCTCATCAGACAACGCTTACTGACCGCCCAAAGTCGACAAAAGAGCTATGCAGACCAGAGGCGCCGCGACTTGGAGTTTCAAGTGGGAGAGCATGTGTTGCTACGAGTCTCGCCATCCAAAGGAATTAAGCGATTCGGGCTGAGGGGCAAGTTGAGCCCACGGTTTGTGGGGCCATTTGAGATCCTGGAGCGCATCGGCCCGGTGGCTTACCGCCTAGCCCTACCACCAAACCTCGACCGAATCCACGATGTGTTCCATGTTTCAATGCTCCGGAAATACCTCCCTGACCCATCGCACGTTCTAGACGTCTCTACTCTTGAACTTAAGGAGGACCTGAGCATCGAGGAAACACCGGTACGGATCCTAGCAAAGGAAAGTAAAACGCTGCGCAACCGAACAATCCCCTACGTGAAGGTGCTTTGGAGCAACCATGAAGAGCGAGAAGCGACTTGGGAACAGGAGTCAAAAATGAGGGAGTGCTACCCAGACCTTTTCACCGCGACCCAGGATTAAGTTTCGGGGACGAAACTTGTTTTTAAGAGGTGAGTGATGTAGTAACCGCCTTTTTATCCTATTTCGGAAATTTATTTATTTACTTACCTCTTTTAGTGGTCCGGCGATGGGGGGTTAATAATTCGTTTATTTCTGGGCAGACCGGCGGGGCTCGCGGGTATTTCTAAGTGTTAGAGCTCGCAAAACGGGAAACGGTGGCGCGATTGGATTTAAATTCCGACCCCGGGATCTCCCAGAATAAAATTTTGAAGGTTACCAGCAGTTCCGGGTGCATCAAAAGGCGTGTGGGCGATCGGCATGCTTTTTGAGGTAAAATCGGACCCCTGGTTCGCACCCGATCGTTTAAGTGTTGAGTTTGGGGATTAGGGTTTTTTTTTCCACTTCTCATTGCTTTGGGTTCGTGCGTTAGGGTTCTTCTGAGGAGTGCGGGAGAAACCCCAACCCTGCTCCAACCTTCTTCCCACCATCCGACATTGGGCGTGAAGGACCGAGGCGACGAGAACGGGACGATCCCCCTTCCTCCTCCCTTACCGGCGAAACCAAGGTGCGAGGGTTGGTTCAATTAATTTAATTTAATTTAATTTAATGTAATGACACGGTTTTTTTGTAATAATTAACCCTCCTTCTAGTATAATGTTCTTTTAGTACTCCGGGAATATTACATTTGGTTAGTCGGTCGGTGTGTGTGGTGCTTGTATTTTTCTGCGATAGAGCGCGGAAAATGATGACCGACGGTGCGATCGGATCTGAAATCCGATGTCGGGATCTCCCGGAACGGAATTCTTTGTGATGCGGTGATTATGGTGCATCGAAATCTGTGTAAAATATCTTGCACCCGTTGGAGATAAGGTGGGTTATCTCGTAGGGGATAATTAATTAATTATTAATTATCCGGGGACGATAAAGGGGAAAAAGAAATTTTTTTCTTTTACGTACGAGTCAAAAAGAAAATAAATAACTTAATTAATTTTCCCTCATTAAGAAAAGTTAAAAAGAGAAAATACGAAACCCTAGCCGTGAGAGCGGAAAGAAGAAGAAAAGGAAAAAGGGGCGGAACCCTAACCGGAGGAAAGGAAAAGGGAGAAGACGGCGGATCCGATCACCCCGAAACGCGTACCGGAACCTTGAGCGTGATCGGCTTCGCCCCGTCGGAGAATCCGGTAAGTGGTTATTTTCGTGGTGTTTTTCCGGTTTTCCTTTTGTGGAGTTTTTGGTGTCTTTCCCGTCTCCGTCTCCCTCGCCTCCGCCGTCGCCACCGTCACCGTGCGGATTAGGGCACGGTGCGCGTGCGGGCGGACAACGCGCGGAGCCGCTAGGGCACCGCGCGGGCGAAGGAGACGTGCGGTGCCGCTAGGGCACCGCGCGGACGGGCGCCGCTCGGGCGCCGCGCGGGCACCGCGCGGCCTTCACCCGCGCGGGCGCCGCGCGGCCGCCTCATGGGCGCCGCGCGGGCGCCGCGCGGCCCGGCCCCGAACGGGCGCCGCGCGACTGCCGCGCGGGCGCTTCGCGGCTACCGCCGGGGCGCCCGCGCGGCGGCCCCGCGGCGCCCGCGCGGTGCCCGCGCGGCGCCCGCGCGGGCTGCCACGCGCGGGCGCCGTTCGGGCGCCGCGCGGCCCGGCGCCGCGCGGGCGCCGCGCGGCCCGTGCCCGCGCGGGCGCCGCGTGGCCGCACCCGCATGGGCACCGCCCAGCTCGTACCCGCACAGTGCGGGCACCACGCGGGTAGTCCCAGCACGGGAGTCGGCAAGCTTGGTTCTTGACGCCATCTGTGGATGCGGTGCGGAGTTATTGGGGAGGTCTTTTCCGGTAAATATTTATAAGTTATTGACTGTTGTTCCTGGGGATTTCTTTAGGTCTAGGTGTGCAGCGGGAGAGTGTCCGAGACTCGTAGTACCCCGATCCTTCCGCGACCAGGTGGGTTCTTTTGCAACCGGTGCTGTAAGTGCATTAGGTGCAGTATAACATTAAAATGGATATATTAACCTGTTCAATAAAGTAGATGAAGTGTTTTCTATAAACTAACCCTTCGCATAATGTGTAATCTTCTTGGCTAATGCCGGTGGCGACTAAGTGTCGTAACAATTAATTTACGCCGATCCCGGCATCCCTATTGTTGAATACTGCACGTACACAGGCGGAATGGCCCCCGCATGGGTGTACTTTTCCGGAGAAGTGGTCTATATGACCCGTGTGCCCCACGTGTGTTGTTTGGGGACCTGATCACGATGGCTAAACGTGTCGCCCACGCATCGTGAAGGGGTTAGAGCATCATGTGTCACGTGGGGAGATCGTCGATCTACCCTGACGGGACGTGTCACGTGGGGAGATCGTCGATCTACCCTGACGGGACGGTGGTTACTAAAGTAAATAAAGTGATTAAAGTAAGTTTCAGGGCGAAGGATAGCGAAGGTTCCGGTGCGGTGTAACTTGTTCTAATCTCCTGTTTGTTATTGCTATAGCATCTACTTTATTTGTCACTGACTTTACCCACTCCGTGACAGGTCCAACTAAGTAAGTACAATGGGACGGTGGTGAGGCATCGCGGACCCTATGTATGGCCGTATGAGGCCTTTTGTTAAACTCTTTATCGATTATCTCTCTCTTTTCCCTCTTTAGTTATTTTGTGTGGATGTGGATCATGCTGGATATGTGGACATGCATTTAACTGTTTGGATTTGTTTATTATTTCAACTTAGTTTTGCGGCCGTTTTACGATGTAAAAGGATTTCGAAAATGACTTTCAAAAAATAAGGTGTCGTGTGGGCACCACTTTGAAAACCTTGTGGGTTTATCCTTTCAAACAATAAAGCCGCCTTGATGTGAATGATTAGATGCTTTTAAAGGAACGGGTGTCGAGTGGACACCGTTTGCAACTGGTAGGCCGTTTTATTGATTCTGAATGTTTCATTTGCTAGTATTGGTTCAATGTGGCTGTGTGGTTAAAGTGCATGTTGATTGTTGTGTATAACATTGTTGTAAACGTGACGCCGTGCATATACAAAGGAGACTCTGTCCGTTTGAAGGGTGAATTTGTATATGTGGCGGTCTGTCGCGCACCGGTAGGCGAGGTTGTTCTCATTTGAGTGATTGATTTCAAAAAAATATATACACGTTTTTCCGCTAATCTTGAGACCTCCGGGGCGTGACAGATTAAATGGTATCAGAGAAAACAGCTTTAACCACACTAGTCAGTGACCAATATCCGCAGTGCATGATCCCACCACCAAAATTGGACGTGAGATAACCAAGTTGTAGGTGTCCTAGAACGTGAGTGTGCGGGAAACAAGGGTCATAGCCTCAGTGTTTTTGTTGGTCAATAATGCTAGGATTGACGTGGCTTTTGTGTGCACAGATAACGACCGGGAATCGGTCAACCAGCACTAACATGAAAGTGGACAGGATGGATCCCATAGCCGCAGCAAATCGTTTGCTTCGTAATCAGCTGCGCGATGTGGCGAATCAGTTGCTAACCCTCACCGAACGCTTGTACTTAATGACTCGCGAATTTGAGGGAACCGACCGCCTCCAGCACGACATCGGATATGGCGCATTTCACGGGATTCCGCCCGTAAGGTTTGCCACCTTCAATGAGGCTACCAACGCAGCTCTACGGGCGGAACAAGAACTCGCCGAGGCGCGAGCTCGGCGGGACACCCTAGATTTAGTAGGGGTCGAGGATTCCACCATTACGGTCCGAGGAGGGACCCCTTCAAGGACGACCGGGCGCCCAAACGTCCAAGAGTGGATCAGAAGGTTGAACAGACCAAGGTGAAGGGACCTGAACCACAAGGGAAGTCGTGCGTCATATGCGACGGTGCACACCGACATATGAGCTGCCCCTGGAGGGACGATCACTGCTTCAAGTGCGGCAAGCCGGGGCACTCACATTTCTCATGCCCCCGGAAGCCGGCCGTCACCAGACCCTCGGCGCCGCGATCCGGCGACATAATGAAAACTGTCACCCCCACCCCTCAAGGGGGTGCCAATCCAGTGAGTCGGGCAAATCAACGTCCGGAGGAAGCACGGAAGGACGAGCGAGCGCCAGCAGGGAGCGCGGAATCGCCTCAGGGACCATGCGCTATCTGCAAGGGTGCTCACCCAGTGACGGAATGCACTTGGAGGTACCACTATTGTAATCAATGCGGCTTGCCGGACCACACTCGTGCCACCTGCCCTCGGAAGTTAGCCCCTACCACTGCGGCACCGCGAGTGGAAGAACGAGAGGGCACCGCGCCCCCCGTTCAGCCAAAGGACCTATCCGGCAACAAGCACTCCGCAGACTCTTTAGACAGCAAGCCCCTACCCCAACACGCCGTACGACACTGGCCCGAGGGTTGTGGGCGCACTCCCCGAGCTGCCACGGTGGAGGACGCGATGTCTCAGAATAAGTGATAACAGGTAACGGTTGTTCTCTTTCTCTCCCTTTCTGTTTAGGAGCACCGGTATACCTTACCTTGCTGCCCTCGTTAGACTCTTTCTCCCCCTTTCCTACTCTCCTTCTCGTCTTCTACTTCCCCTTCTCCCCCACGTGCATGGCGTGGTTGGGAGAGAAACTCTTTAGGTGCTAGTCGAACTCTTCTTGGTCTACGGGTGCGGGTGAGTTTCAGGGCGTAGGAAACCCTGTCGTCGTTAGCAAGGACTGTTAGGGGTTAAGTAAGGGTTAAATAGGACCCACCCCCTTTACTTGGTGACTGAGGACCCGGGAAAAAAAAAATTGTTAGATCGCGTGGGTCCACAACTCAAGTTGGACCCGATATCCCACTGTAAGGGGATACTCCTGACGCATTTCCGGCGGAGCTACCTTGGATGCCACCCGAGCGAGAGGTCGACTTTCCCATCGAGTTACATCCGGGCATTAAACCCATCACGAAGGCGCCGTACAGGATGGCCTTCGCCGAGTTAAAAGAACTAAAGGCGCAACTGGAAGATCTTTTGGATAAAGGCTTCATCAGACCGAGCGTGTCGCCATGGGGCGCGCCCGTTTTGTTCGTAAGAAAGAAGGACGGGAGCCTTCGCCTGTGTATTGATTACCGAGAATTAAACAAGGTCACCATCAAGAATAAGTATCCGTTGCCACGGATCGACGACCTGTTTGATCAGTTACAAGGAGCAACGGTGTTCTCTAAGATCGATCTGCAGTCTGGCTATCACCAGCTCCGAGTTAAGGGCGAGGACATCTCGAAGACAGCGTTTCGGACTCGTTATGGTCACTACGAGTTCACGGTAATGCCGTTCGGGCTCACAAACGCCCCGGCAGTATTCATGGACATGATGAATAGGGTGTTCAAACCCTTCTTAGATACTTTCGTAGTGGTCTTTATAGACGACATCCTCATCTACTCCCGCACAAATGAGGAGCATGAAGGGCATCTGCGCGTAGTCCTCCAAACTCTACGGGAGCAGAAACTCTACGCCAAACCCAAAAAGTGTGAGTTCTGGCTCCGCGAGGTGGGCTTTCTGGGGCATATCGTATCGGCTGTTGGGATTGCGGTCGACCCGAAGAAGATTGATTCGGTAACCGACTGGCCCAGGCCGACAACGGTGACGAAGATTCGAAGCTTCCTAGGTCTGGCAGGGTATTATAGACGCTTTGTGGAAGGCTTCTCTAAGATAGCTTTGCCCCTCACCCGCCTGACCCGTAAGGGAGAAAAGTATATCTGGATAGAACAATGCCAGAAGAGTTTTGAGGTACTCAAGAGCAAGTTGACGCAAGCCCCGGTGCTTGCTTTATCGGAGCCCGGCGAGGACTACGAGGTGTACTGCGATGCGTCGCGAAACGGTCTTGGAGGCATGCTTATGCAACGGGGCAGAGTTATTGCCTATGCGTCAAGGCAGCTCAAGGAGTACGAGAGAAACTACCCCGTGCACGACCTGGAGCTTGCAGCAGTCGTTTTCGTCCTCAAGCTGTGGAGGCACTACCTGTATGGAACGCACTGCAATGTGTACTCAGACCACCAGAGCCTCAAGTACCTCTTCACCCAGAAGGAGCTGAATTTGCGGCAAAGGCGGTGGCTCGAACTACTGAAAGACTATGATTTAACCATCCATTACCACCCCGGGAAGGCGAACGTGGTAGCGGATGCCTTGAGCCGCAAAAGACAAATGGTGGAATCAGTGACAAACGCCCTTACCCAGCAGGACCGTTTGATTGCGGAATTTTCACAGTTGAGACTGGAGGTAGTACCAGCGGGAGCGGGAACGGTCGCACGACTCATGACCCTGGTGGTCAGACCGACCCTACTGGAAAGGATCCGAGAAGGGCAATCGACGGATACCCAGTTACAACTTGTGCGAGATAGACTACCTTCAGACCAAGGGGGCGATTTCGCGATGGATGTGGATGGCACGATACGTTTCCGGGGACGAATCTGTGTGCCGGATCTACCCGAGCTCAGGGAGGAAATCCTGAGGGAGGTGCACACCGCGCCCTACACCGTACACCCTGGAGGGACGAAAATGTACAAGGACTTAAAGCAAACCTTTTGGTGGCCTAAGTTAAAAGGGGACGTAACCCGGTTTGTGGCACACTGCCTGGTGTGCCAACGAGTAAAGGCCGAACACCAGCGTCCAGCAGGGAAGTTGCAACCGTTGCCCGTGCCGGAATGGAAGTGGGAGATGATCACGATGGATTTCGTGACAGGTTTCCCGAGATCATCTCAAGGACATGACGCGATATGGGTCATAGTGGATCGCTTGACGAAATCTGCCCACTTCCTGCCTATACATACGACGTGGACACGGGAACGGCTGGCACGGACCTACATTGATGAGATAGTAAGACTGCATGGTGTACCAGCGTCCATCACGTTGGACAGAGACACGCGGTTCGTGTCGAACTTTTGGCAAAGTCTGCAGCGAGCAATGGGGACCAAGCTGCATTTCAGCTGGCCTTCCACCCGCAAACTGACGGACAATCAGAGCGGGTGAGCCAGATCCTCGAAGACATGCTTCGGGCGTGCGTGCTTGACCTAGGCGACGGATGGTCTCAATACCCGCCACTTGTTGAATTCGCCTATAATAACAGTTACCAAGCCAGCATACAGATGGCGCCATACGAAGCCCTGTATGGGCGCCGCTGTCGGTCACCTTTATGCTGGGATGACTTGGGAGAGTGCAAATGGTTGGGACCGGATTTGGTGGAAGAAACCGAGGCAAAGGTGCGCCTGATCAGGCGGCGGCTGATGACAGCCCAGAGCAGACAGAAAAGTTACGCAGACCATAGACGATGGGAGTTGGAGTTCACGGTGGGCGAGCACGTGTTGCTGCGGGTGTCGCCTTCGAAAGGGACCCGACGTTTCGGCCTGAGAGGGAAGCTAAGCCCGCGGTATGTGGGACCGTTTGAGATCCTAGAACGTGTGGGCCCGGTGGCTTATCGGTTGGCCTTGCCGCCAAACCTAGACCGAGTACACAACGTGTTTCACGTTTCGATGCTCCGAAAGTACCTCCCCGACCCCTCTCACGCCCTGGACATATCCACTGTCAAGCTACAAGAGGATCTGACTGTCGAGGAGACACCGGTGCGGATCCTGGTGTCACGCCTCGGGGTTTTTCATTTAGCGAAAGCGGTTCACATTTAATAAGTATTAGTGAAAGCGGTTCACATTTAATAAGCATTAGTGTGACACATTTTTTTTTTTTTTTGAAAGGGTTTCTCCCGGCGCGTGCCCAGATCCGCCGCATGTACAGGATCACTCTGCACACGGACAGAGTCTCCCCTGTACATGCACGGCGTCGCAGCTAGTACAGAGTCTATAAACAACCAACAGATCAATTACAACAGTTCCACGCATTCATATATATACCATATGTACATAAACCTCACGGCCATTCCATTTGAAAGGATAAATCCACAGTTTTATAAAACGACGCCCACTCGGCGTCTAGATTTTTAAATCCGGTTTCGAAAACGACATAAATCCACAGAGTTTTGAAAACAGTGCCCACACGACACTTAGGTTTTGAAATCCCTTTTTCGAAATCTATAAATCCACAAGGTTTTGAAAACAGTGCCCACACGACACTTAAGTTTTTAAAACGGTTTTCAAAATTCTTTTAAGTTTGTCTTTTTTTTTTTTTCAAAAGCGGCCAACATAAAGAGAAAAGTAAGTTTAACCGATAAGTAAAGCAAGGGTTGCCGACATCCACACCGACCCCACGAGGGTATCGCGAACCACACATAAGTCTACAACAGTAAATGGAAAGCGACAATAAAGAAGAAATAAATGATACTAATACGGGGTCTCCGAAGACCCGACGTCTCCAGCCACGGCCTCACCGTCGCCTATCACTCCCCCGAAAGGACCCTGTCACAAAGTGGGAAGTCAGCGATAATGTAGAATAATAACGAAAGCAGGAAAAAGAAGTGCGCCAACCGTAAACTATCCGGAGCAACCACTCCCCCCACACGGGGACGAAACCTCGCACACCTGCACAACCTAGTCCGGGCACCTACCCCGGCATCCAACCGAGCACCTACCTCGGTAAACCACGTCGAGCACCTACCCCGACGGGTCACACCGCTCGCACCTCGGCGCACAAACCCCCCCCACCTGCGGGGGCCCCCACTACGTCACCTCGTGGGTTTACACGGGTCATAGACCACTTTTTTGAAAAAGCGCACCCTTAGCGGTGGCCAAACCGCGGGTGCGCGTGCTACAGCCTCGAGCCAAGTAACCAGATGATGATAATGTAACAGATAAGAGTGTCTACAGATACTACCAGGTTAGTATTAACAGGTACTTTGCCATTTTTTTTTTGATTTAACATAAATTAACATCACACGATTTGATTATAATTAAAGTACAACTATTAGGAACCCGACGTTCGATCCCAAAGTAAAATAAGAACCCACCTGCTACGTGCGGTGACCCCGCTCAACCTCTCGTGTCCGCGTGCGCTCGCCCGGCCCTACACGAACCCGCTGTAAGGAGGTTAGTAGCCGAAAAAGAAATTGAAATAAAGGTTGCGGACCCATAGGTCTCCCCGGCCGGCCGTGGGGCACACCCCGTCGTCGCGCGGTGACGGCGGCGGCGGTGACGGCCCGGCACACGAGGCTCGCGCGGCGCCCGGCCCCGCGCCGGCCGCGCGAGCACGCTGCCCGGGCGCGCGAGCACGCTGCCCGTGCGTGGGCTGCACACGCCCGGCCCCGCACGGGCTGCTCGGGCGCACCGCCCGTATGCGGCTGCGCGCGCGCCCGCCCCCCCCCCCCCCGCGCGGGCTGCACGGGCGCGCCGCCCGCATGCTGGCCTCGCGCGCCCGGCCCCGCGCGGGCAGCACTTGCGGGCCGCGCGCGCCCGTCCCCGCGCGGGCTGCACGGGCGCGCCGGTCGCACGCGGGCCGCGCGCGCCCGGCCCCGCGCGGCCGCGCGAGCGTGCCGCCGGTGTGTCCGGTGGTGCACATGCGCCGGATTCCGGAGAATCCGGCGCCTGTGCTCTCCCTCACCCCAACATCGTGGACAAGAAGCTAAAAGAAATAGAAGACAACGAATTCGTCGTTTACCTTGATCGCGACAACGGAGTTTGCAAGAAGAGGGATCGTCCCGGAGATGCGCAAACGTTCCTCCTCCCCTCACTTGTTCCGCCGTGAGTCTCCGCGCCGCTCGATCGCAGGAAAAGGAAGAGGAAGAGGGGAAGCAGTTCTGTCCGCGATCGGGTGTGATACGTACGAGGTGGGTAAAAGAGGAGTAAGGGGGGGGGGGGGGCGAAAACCTAAATTTTCCAAATACCAAATAATAATTAGCTGATTTGGTACAATAGGGGACTTAACCCAAAATCCCCAAAGTACCAAAAATAAAGGATCGGTGAACAGGGTTTGGGAGACAATTAAACCCAAGCCCCGGGTCAACCGGGGTGAGGATTTGGGTTCGAACCTGGGTCCGTCGTGCCTCGAAAGTCATGCTGGTTGCCTGCGTTACTAACGAACTTCCGGAATTTATTCTGGGAGAATCCGGAGTCGAAAAATTAATCCGGTCGCGCCGCCGCGCTCCATTTCGCGAGCTCTACCGGCTAAAAAATACCCGCGTGCCCCGGCGGTCTGCCAAAAAGAAAAGAAAAAGATCACGCAACGGACCCCTCAAGCGCACAAAAAAAAACAAATAAAACCAATTAATGAGCACCAAGATAACACTGAACCAACGGTTACTCGCCACTCACCTCTTAAAAACGAGTTTCGTCCCCGAAACTCAATCCTGCGTTGCTGTGAAGAGATTGGGGTAGCACTCCCTCATCTTCGACTCCAACTCCCACGTTGCCTCTCGCTCCTCGTGGTTGCTCCAGAGCACCTTCACGTAGGGAATGGCTCGGTTTCTTAGTGTTTTACTTTCCCCTGATAGGATCCGCACTGGGGTTTCTTCGAAGCTTAGGTCCTCTTTTAGCTTTAGTGTTGCGACGTCCAGCACATGTGATGGGTCGGTGAGGTATTTTCTGAGCATCGAAACGTGGAAAACGTTGTGGACACGGTCGAGGTTAGGTGGTAGGGCAAGGCGGTAGGCGACCGGGCCTATACGCTCCAGGATCTCAAATGGCCCAACAAATCGCGGGCTCAGCTTGCCCTTCAGTCCGAAGCGTTTGATTCCCTTTGTTGGCGAGACACGCAAGAGCACGTGATCTCCCACTTGGAATTCCAAGTTGCGCCGCCTGCGGTCAGCATAGCTTTTCTGTCGACTTTGGGCGGTGAGTAGGCGCTGTCGGATGAGTCGTATCTTTGCTTCAGTTTCTTCCACTAAGTCGGGTCCCAAGAACTTCCGCTCTCCCAAGTCGTCCCAACAGATCGGGGATCGACAGCGTCTCCCATATAAAGCTTCGAAGGGCGCCATCTGTATGCTGGCCTGGTGGCTGTTGTTGTAGGCAAATTCCCACGAGGGGCAAGTAGCGTGACCACCCGTCCCCCCAGTCAAGTACACAGCGCGAAGCAGATCCTCTAGGTCTAGATCACCCCGCTCAGACTGTCCGTCTGTCTGGGGGTGAAAAGCTGTGCTAAACTGCAGTCTAGTCCCTAAAGCCCGCTGTAGACTTTGCCAGAACTTCGAAAACAAAATGCGTGTCCCTATCCGAAGTAATGGATGTTGGAATTCCATGCAATCTCACGAATCTCGCTAAGGTAAACTTGGGCTAGTCGGTCCCGGGTCCACGTCGTGTGAACCGGTAGAAGTGCGCTGACTTGGTTAGGCGGTCTACCACAACCCAAATCGTGTCGTGGCCCTGCTGCGAGCGTGGAATCCTGTGACAAAATCCATGGTGATTTGGTCCCACTTCCATTCTGGCACCGGTAGCGGCTGCAGTTTCCCTGCGGGTCGTTGATGTTCTGCCTTGATCTGTTGACACACTAGGCAGTGCGCAACATGTCGCGTTACATCCATCTTCAATTTTGGCCACCAGAAAGTTTGCTTAAGATCCCTATACATCTTCGTACCCCCTGGATGCGCCGCATAAGGGGAGCGGTGTGCTTCTGCTGAGATTTCCTCCTTCAACTTTTTCGAATCTGGCACGCAAATCCGCCCCCGAAAACGTTGGGTGCTATCGGTTTCCACAGAAAAGTCGCTCTTTTGGTCGGGGAAGATCTTGTCTCGCACGAGCTGCAAGTGAGGGTCAGTCTGTTGCCCCTCCCGAATCCTCTCAGACAGTGTCGGCTTGACCACCAAGGTTAGCAGTCGTGCAACCGTGCCCGCCGGTACCACTTCTAATTTCATACGTGCAAACTCCGCGATCAAGCTGTCCTGCTCAGTTAACCCGCCTGCCGGTATTTCTCCTTGTTGCGCCTTCCTACTCAACGCGTCTGCTACCGCATTGGCTTTTCCGGGGTGGTACTAGATTGACAGGTCGTAATCCTTTAGTAGCTCTAACCATCGTCTCTGTCGTAGGTTAAGTTCCTTCTGAGTAAACAGGTATTTTAGACTCTGGTGATCCGAAAATACAGTACAGTGCACGCCAAAGAGGTAGTGCCTCCAGAGTTTCAAAACAAACACTACTGCGGGCCAACTCCAAATCGTGCTTGTGTAGTTCTTCTCGTATTCCTTTAGCTGTCTGGAGGCATAGGCAATTACCCTTCCTTGCTGCATCAACAAAACACCTCCAAGGCCGTTCTGGACGCGTCGCAGACACTTCGTAATCTTCACCGGGGATCGGCAAAACGAGTACGGGCGCCCTGGTTAGCCTTCTGCTTAGTTCTTCGCAACTCTCTTGACATCGTCCCAGATCCAACAATTTTTCCCCCTTTTCTTTTCTGGTTAGCCGGTTTAGAGGGACGGCTTCTTCGAGAAAACCCTCGACGAAACGTCGGTAGTATCCTGCCAGGCCCAGAAAGCTGTGGATCTCCTCCGTCACTGTGGTTGGCGGGCTTTGCCAACTAAGTACCGATTCCACTTCTTGGGGTCCACCCGCATTCCCCTCCTGCCGAAATTACATGACCCAGGAAGCCCACCTCGCGCAGCCAAATTCACATTTCTTGAGCTTAGCGAAATAGTTTTTGTTCCCGGAGAGTTTGGGAACGCTTCTCAAGTGATCCTCCTGCTCCTCGTCG
>JAQOTM010000101.1:197921-226823 GCA_029168755.2 Tillandsia fasciculata | reverse complement strand
TGTTACGGAATTTGAGTTGGCGTATTTCGTGAATAGTTTAAGTCTTGAAGATTGAAGATGAAGAAACTTGGATCATATACCTCAATCTCAAGAAAGAAGAATTCAAAAGGATCAGGTACGTTTAACTAAATAATTTTGATGATCCGAATACTTCTTATAGTGTAGAAACACCTGGAAGAGGTTTTAATTGCATATTCATCAAAAACTGGACATGGGACATGTTCAGGATCCGGATCATGTCTTTCAATCCGGATCCCGAAGGGTGTTCGTTCATACACTGGTTCAATCCGGATCATGGCATTTGATGATCCGGATCCCGAACATGAGTTTTACCTGTTGGCTTGAACGATCCGGATCGTGGAATCTCAATCCGGATCCCGAACACATTGTTCTGGTAAAACTGTATGAACGATCCGGATCGTGGATTATGATCCGGATCCCGAACAGGCGGTTTTCTGGAAATTGCTCTCTACGCGTCTGCGATCCGGATCGTGACTTCGCAATCCGGATCGCCGTCCGTAAAACTTTCCAGAAAAGTTTGTTTTTGATCCGAATATTCTTCCTAGGGTTTCTAACCTATAAATAGCCCTTCCTTTTCATTTCTAGGGCAATCCACACATCGGAAAAAGAGCCGTCATTTTCAAATATCATTTTATACGGCCTTAGATCCACATATAGAGAAGAACGGAAATCATTAGATCTATTTAATGGTTCTTCATCTATATTGATTAGTTTGATTCTAGGTTTTCATACTCATATCTTGAGTTGAATCAAACTAATGAATACTTAGATGGTATTTCCGATCTACTCTTGATCTAAGTATTCGGCGGATCATCACCACCCAAACAAACAACGATTTACCCCAAAATCGGCGCGTGGACTCGCGTGGCCTTGTGGATTCAAGGTGCAACCGCTCTCGTGGATTCGGAGCGAGGTGCGTTCGTGGATTCGAAGCGTGCCATTGGGTGAAGACCGTGGATTCGGTCGGACGTCGTGGACTCGACGTTGGACGCTGTGGATTCAGCGTTGGGCGCAGATCGTGGATTCGAGAAGCGTCGTGGAGCGAGCGGAGAAGATCTACTAGGAGCGTATGGTAAAAGGTTGAGTCGTCTGTGAGTACGTTATATCACCTTGTACGTGTGTTAACTCTAGTGGATTTCGCCGTGTTATCGGTCCCGTGGTTTTTTACTCCGGTTTGGAGTTTTTCCACGTAAAAATCTTGTGTGTTCTTTTATTTTTCCGCATTGGGTTTTATCGCACAATGATTTTTGAGTGTTTATTGTTTACACCTATTCACCCCCCTCTAGGTGTTTTTTCCCCTATTTAGATCCTTATTAACCTAAACCCAACAAGTGGTATCAGAGCGGGAATAGGGTTGTAAACAATGGTTGAAGGTGGAAACATCAATCGACCCCCTTTCTTTGATGGAACAAATTATGCGTACTGGAAAGTACGGATGAAAGCTTTCTTAATTTCCATCGACGAAAGGGTGTGGCAATCAATTGAATTAGGATGGTCTAATCCAACTGAAATTTTAGATGATGTTCGCACCTTAAAACCTAGGTCGAAATGGACCAAGGAAGAGATAGACTTATCTTCTTACAATGGCAAAGGGATTAATGCTCTATTTAATGCTTTGTCACAAACTGAGTTCTCTCGCGTCTCGGCATGTGAGACTGCGAAAGAAATCTGGGATGTTCTTCAAGTTACGCATGAGGGAACTAACCTAGTGAAGATTCAGAAACTGCAAATGCTTACGAGCAAGTTTGACTCTATCTCTATGGCAGAGAATGAATCCTTCACTGACTATTACACACGATTGCAAGACATCGTGAACTCATGTGCTAACTTGGGAGAGAAGATTCCAGAATTTAAAGTTGTAAGAAAAATTCTAAGAACTCTTCCTGAACGATTTCGCCCGAAGGTTGCAGCCATTGAAACAATTAAACACCCGGACGAAATGCGTGTAGAAGAATTAGTAGGTGCTTTACAAACTTATGAAATGACTTTTCCTACTAACTATTCTTCTGGAAAGGCATCCTCTTCTAAGTCTTCAGGTTACGCATTGAAATCAACTAAAGAAGAAGACGCGGATTCATCCTCCTCGGACGACGACGAGAACATTTCTATGGAGGACTTTGAGAAGCAGCTCGCTCTCTTGACAAGGAAGTTTCGCCGCAACTTTCGAAGGGGAAATTCAAGCAAAACTCCATCCTTCGGAAAGTCGAAGAAAGGCAAGGGTTCTTCAAGCTACAAGTCAAGAAGCCAAGAGAACTTCTCAAAGGATAAGAAAAGTTCTGAGGGACAAGTTCAGTGTTTCAAATGTCGAGGCTACGGCCACATAGCAACGGAATGTCCCAACAAGAATCCGGCTAAGAAGAAAGCGATGCAAGCAGTCACTTGGGATGACAACTCCACGTCAAATGAGTCATCGTCAAGTGATGAAGAAGACAACGCGACAGCTTTCCACGCGTCCACCAAACCTTCATCCTTCATGTGCTTAATGGCAAGTACATCCGACTCACTGTCCAACTCCACTGTGGAAAAGATTGCAACGGACGATGAATCAGATAATTCGGAAGGTGAAGATTTTGTTTTAGCCTACCATCAACTTTTGAGGGATTCAAAGAAACTGGCTAAACAAAACAAGGGGTTGAAAGAGAGATTACAGGATCTTGAAGATGAAGTAAAAAGAGTAACCTCTATCTCAACCGATCTTGAAGTGGAAAGGGACAATCTGATTAAGACAAATGTTTCCCTTCAAGAGTCCAATGAGCATTTCGAGAAGAGTTATGTAGACATGGTGAACAAAGCGAATTACTTCTTGAAGCTCTACGGCGAGGCCCGACAGGAAAAATTGAAATGACAGAGACCATACGCCAACTAAAGGATGACTTACAGAGATTTTCTTCTGGAAGGAGTAAGTTGGACAGACTTCTTGGTCTCGGTCAAAGAAACAAGTTCGGCCTCGGATACACTCAAACTGGAGACATTCCAAGTTCGAGTGGTACAGTATTTGTGCCTCAGTCGGTATCTCCTCCTCCGACACCGGTGTTCACGACAAGCAACGACAACGAACCTACTACATCCTCTTCGGAATCGACAAGAACCAAGGTATGTTTTCGTTGTGGCATTTCAGGGCACATAAGAAGAAATTGCAAGACTGGAGCCAAACGCACACCTCAAGAACATCTTGCAATGACTACCAAAAGGGCTATTCCTCGGAAAACAACTCCAACCAAATTGACGGAAAAGAGCCTTGGTAGTACACCGCTCAAGACGACATCATCAAGGAGCAGCAATTCTTCAAGCAAGACGCTCTCACCTAGGAAATCAACTTCACGACCATTACCGACGCATACCAAAAAGGTTTGGGTGCGCAAAGGTGAAATCTTTCCCTGTCTTGCTACCAATGTTTCCTTGCATGCATATGATAGTTCGTCTTGGTATCTGGATAGCGGGTGTTCCCGTCATATGACCGGCGATAAAAACTGTTTTCAAACTTTTGAGAAAAACTCCGGAGGACTTGTTGTTTTCGGAGATGGTCGGTCTTCCAAAATTGTTGGAAAGGGAACGGTAGCTATTCCAGATGGCCCGGTTCTAGATAATGTATTATTTGTTCATGGCCTTAAGACTAACCTCATAAGCATAAGTCAACTGTGTGATAGTGGTTATTCAGTTAATTTTTCATCTGATAAATGCACTGTAACTGACTTGAACCATGCTTTCTTTTTAAAGGGGGTTAGATCAGAAAACAATTGTTATGTAGTTCCTTCTAAAATTTCTGAAAAATGTAACCTAGCATCTTTGAAAAATGAAACACTTTGGCATGAAAGGCTAGGTCACATAAACTTTAAGGAACTTGCTAGAATTTCAAATAAAGATGTGGTCAAGGGGGTTCCGAAACTTTCTTTTGAACAAAACCTTGTGTGTGGCGGTTGCCAAAAGGGAAAACAGTCTAGGACTGCACACAAGAATTTGAACCACATAGGTACAAAACGGCCTTTGGAACTTTTGCATATGGACTTAATGGGGCCAACTCGTCAACCATCTCTGGGAGGTAAATGGTATATTTTTTTGTTGGTTGATGACTTTTCTAGATATACTTGGGTAGCCTTTCTAAAAGAAAAAGCTGATACCTTTGATTCTTTTCTCGAAATCTGCAATCGTATTATGATAGAAAAGAATGAAAGGATTACTCGAGTTAGGAGTGATAGAGGTGGTGAATTCATAAATTCCAAATTCATTGATTTTTGTGTTTCTAATGGCATTAAACATGAATTCTCCGCACCTTACACACCTCAACAAAATGGTGTAGTCGAGCGCAAAAACAGGGTCGTACAGGAGATGGCACGTGTTATGCTTCATAGCCGGAACTTACCTTTATATTTTTGGGCTGAAGCGGTGAACACTGCTGTCTATGTTATCAATCGAGTGTATTTGCGCCCGGGGACTTTGAATACACCATATGAACTTTGGTTTTGTAGAAAACCTAACATCAAATATTTTCGCATTTTGGGAGTCGGTGTTTTATTTTACGTGATCGTGAAAATCTTGGAAAATTTGACTCTCGAAGTGACGAAGGGATTTTCTTAGGTTATTCTACAAACAGCAGAGCATATCGAGTTTTTAACTTAGAATCTAAGACGATCGTAGAATCGATAAATGTTAAGGTAGATGAAGCTTTTCACTTTGAATCTGAAAAATCTACCCTCGATATCTCTCTTGATGATGATACACCTGCTAATGCATCTTCTTCTAACAATTCTTTCGATAATAATGTTGATGCATCTAACGGTTCTTCAAGCTTATCTGATGTGCAGGAATCATCTCGTGTACCTCCGCCTACTCCTCTACCTCAAACGTTACGCATCTCCAAGGATCACCCTGAATCGAACATAATTGGAGATCCACAAGAAGGAGTTAGAACACGGAGACAATTGGTTTGCGGATTTGCATGCTATGTATCTCAAATCGAACCAAAGAATGTTGATGAAGCTCTCCAAGATGATTATTGGATTAAAGCAATGCAGGAAGAGCTCCATCAATTCGAGCGAAACAAAGTCTGGGAACTGACGAAGCCTCCGAAGCAACACAATGTGATAGGTACCAAATGGATCTTCAAGAACAAGAAAAACGAAGAAGGTACTATCATCAGGAACAAAGCAAGGTTAGTTGCTCAAGGCTATTCTCAAGTAGAAGGTATAGACTTTGATGAAACCTTCGCCCCTGTAGCTAGACTCGAGTCCATTCGTATACTGTTTGCGATTGCTTGTCATTTTAAAATCAAATTATTTCAAATGGACGTTAAGAGCGCCTTTTTAAATGGATTTTTAAATGAGGAAGTTTATGTAGCTCAACCGAAAGGTTTTGTGGATCATAAACTACCTAACCATGTTTTTCGACTGAAAAAGGCTCTTTACGGTCTGAAACAAGCACCGCGAGCATGGTACGAAAGGTTGACAAAGCACCTTTTGGAAAAGGGCTACACTCGAGGGGGAGCTGACAGGACTCTCTTTGTGAAGCATTATCAAAACAATTTCATAGTTGCTCAAATCTATGTCGATGACATTGTTTTTGGAGCAACAAGAGATAATGATGCTTCTAAATTCGCGGAGACCATGGAAAGCGAATTTGAGATGTCCATGATGGGCGAGTTGAATTATTTTCTTGGATTACAAGTTAAGCAGAACGATGAAGGAATTCACTTGTGTCAATCCAAGTATGCACTGGAGTTGGTCAAAAAGTTTGATCTTGAAAATTCTAAAGATTTTCCAACTCCAATGGGAACTAGCCATAAGGGACTTGGAAGTGAATCACAATGTGAGAATGTAGACGAGAAACTGTACCGCAGTATGATTGGAAGTCTACTATATCTCACGGCTAGTCGCCCGGATATATCCTTCAGTGTTGGGATTTGTGCGAGATATCAATCAGCACCGAAGGAGGTTCACCTGAAAGCGGTGAAACGGATCATCCGGTATATCAAAGGTACAATCAATTTCGGAATTTGGTATCCTATGGGAACGACTTTGGATATTGTTGGATACTCAGATGCCGATTGGGCTGGATCAGTGGATGACCGGAAAAGCACGAGTGGTGCATGCTTCTATCTTGGCCACTGCCTTGTTGCATGGCACAGTAAAAACAGAACTGCATAGCACTCTCGACTGCCGAAGCGGAGTACATTTCTGCAGGAAGTTGCTCAACCCAATTGATTTGGATGAAGAGCGTGTTGAGCGATTTCCGAATTTCAACATCTTCGGTAACCATTTTATGTGACAACACTAGTGCTATTAACATTTCTAAAAACCCTGTGTTGCACTCTAGAACAAAACATATTGAACTTAGATATCATTTTCTTAGAGAGCTAGTTGAATCAAACATTCTTCAACTGTCATATATTTCAACTGAAGATCAATTAGCTGACATCTTAACAAAACCTTTGGATCAAAAACGTTTTATTCACTTGCGTAAAGCAATTGGCATGCTTTCCTTGAAATAACCTCTTTTGAAACCTTTGCTTAGATTAGGTTTTGTTTTTGTTCTTTGTTTTGTTTTGTTCTTTATCTATGTTTTGTACATAGCACACTAATTGAGCATATTTCATAATTGACTTTAATTGCATCCTTTTATGCATTTAGAAATTTATTATGTCTTTGATGTCATAATATTTCAATGTTGCAATGATCATTTACGTTAATTAAACCATCTTTTAAGTGATCAAAGTCAATTTCTCTCTCAATGATCTCTTGGTATAGTCATTATCATATTTGATTGCTTAGTCGAGTATGAATTCGAGATCAATGGTTTGGTTGAATACCTTATATATTAAATAATTGATAGCCAATTGAGGGGGAGTCAATGAAATGTGAAATGCTCAAAAGATGTGGAAAGAGTTACATCCCAATGAGGAGTGTGAAAACTACCACCACATGGAGAAAATGAAAGAAAAAGAAACTCCATGAATGAAAAGCAAACTTTTGTTTTGAAAATTGTTGATGAAACTCATATTGAAATACTTGACTCAGTCGTATTTCATGGTTGGTATAAGGTGGGATTTTTAGTAAAAGATGCTCAAAGAGCCACTCCTTCAACAGATTGTCTAGATATATTATCTAACTTATCTGGGATTTCAAACATCTATTGATCTTGGTACTTCATTTTCTTTACTGAAATTGATGATTTGATAAAGACATTACACATAAGATCAGGATAGATGTAATTGAAGTTGTTCAACTTTAAGTGTTTTAACTTTCGTAAATCTTCGTTTCATTTTTGGATATTTTTGATAGATTTTTCATAATCTATTTCTTGTTGTATGAAACGATGTCATTTGTTTAAAGTTGACATGATAAAGTGCTTACATACTTTTTCTGGATTTTATTGTATTTTTCTTAACTTTTCTGGAGAAAAAGGTGTAGCCGATCCGGATCGTGGCAAGTGATCCGGATCCCGAACGCAGGATTTTCCCTGCGTGTGGCCGATCCGGATCACATTCTCGACCGATCCGGATCGCGGCTAGGGTTTCTATATAGAAACTTTCAGATTCAAGATTTCTTTACCCTAATTTCTGATTTCCAAGCTTCTAGAGTTTCTCTCTCTAGATTTCTTGCTTCCTGGTGCTTCAAAACTCAAGTTCTTCGGATTCAAGTAAGTTTTCATGATCAAAACTCGGTTTTTCACAGTTTTTAGGTTTTTTCATCAAACGTGAGTTGAAAAGATGGATTTTTTTCGTTTGTGAATGGTTTTTGATCAAATTTCTTTTGAAATAAGAACTCTGGATCTATTAGTTTTGCTTTTATGCTGGGTTTTTGCATGATTAACGAGTTTTTAGGCTTCGATTTCTAAAAATTCGGTTTTAGGGCATAAAAGAGGAATTTGTGTAAAACATGAAATTGATCTATTTTTAACATTCTTTTTGGAAAACTAATTTGATTCTTAGCTTCTCTATATGATTATGATTGTCTAGGTACAATGTGTTAAGATTTTTCAAAATTGACAATTTTTCATATGTTCTTGAGTTGGTTTTCACAGGACATTCTCTTTAAACTCAAAGCACTAGGATCAATGGCTTTCTCCTGGTTGGTACTGTTACTTATCTCGATGGTGCTCACTAGACCAACCAATAAGTTGAAGAGGGCTAAGAAAGTTCAAAGAAAAGGAGAGGTTGAAATTATCAGTGATACTGAACTTGAGAAAAACCCAGATGAAGTACACTGGGACATGTTAACGGATGACGATGATGATGACGAGTTTGTGCCTGCTGACTCGAAGCAAAAAGGAAAAGCACCAGTGAACTCTGGGAAGGCTCCTATGCCTGCCCCAACTATTTCTCTAAAACGTAAGCGGCTCGCTCGACGTTTTGGACGGAGAAAGGAGACCGATGTTGAACCACCAATAGCTCCGGACTCTCCGCCACGAGATGAAGAAGTGTTTGTTAACAATGACCGGCTTAGAGCATTTGCACATCGCGAGTGCATTGGCGAAAGACATGTGAACATTGAAGCTCTACGAAGTCACTCTCCTGAATTTGGTACTTTGATTGATGAAGCAAATCTCATTCAAGTATGTCGCTTCCCGAAACTCTCGGATACTGCCTGCACCATGTGAGGACCTTCTATACCAACGCACGGCATCTTCGCGAATTTGAGAACGGTCCGATGGAATTCTATACGAATATCCAAGGAACGAGAATTAAAATCACCCCACAGTTGATTGGTGAGGTTTTGGGAATGGAAGCAAGCGGAAGAGGAGCTCACTATCTGAAAGGAGTGGATTTGACAAATACTTTATGGTGTAAAGTTATTGAGGGGATTTGTCTCGAGGGAACTCAATCAACGAACAAATCAGTTCGATCCAAAGAACTTCGTCTGGAATATCGCTTCCTGAACTTCATCACTTGCTACAATATACTTCCAAACATGCAGACGAAGGTTGTGAGATGGGAACGGTTGTTGTTCTTATATCTCATAGGACACCCGTCAGAAGCAAGGGCATTGAATGTCAACATACCATACATCATCTGGAACAGAATGACACGATATGTTGAGCATCCTCATCCTACCGAAAGAATTCCTTTTCCATTGATCATAATGAGGATCTTACAGAAATTTCAAGTTGACATCACCTCGGCGACGTATCATCAATGTTTGAACATGATAGATGAGTCCACAATTGTCAAATCTCTTCACAAGCTGCCTCATGTCACTCAAGCTTCTGCATTTGGAAAGAAGCCTGACACGGATGCATCACCATCTCATCAAGCACCTGGCACAGATGATGAAGCATCATTGACTTCAATTTTCAAGTTGCAGCAACGACTATCCGTTCAGCAGGAACGAATGTTGAAGGAACAACAAAGGGTTGCGAATGAACTGGAGCTAACCACAGCAGCTCACATCACCATCACGAAGAAAATAAACTCAATGGACAAGCGGATGCGAAAGATTATGTCCAAGATTGGTTGCATGAGTTCAGACTTTTCAGATTCTGATAACTAACTTTGTCTTTTTGTGCAGGATTTATTTCTCGATAACTGAATTTGGATTAGTTTAGTTGATTCTTTTAGTCTAGTTTAACTCTCAGTTTGTGCATATTCTTAGGTTAATTCTCTTTTTGTGCATATTGTTAGAAACTTATGAACTTTTTGTTTACTCTCCTTACATATTGTAGCTCATGCTACATTTTTGGCTTTATTTGTGACAAAAAGGGGGAGAGAATGAGAGTGAGAGTTGAAGAGTTATAAACTCTGAACAATGAAAAACAATGAACTCTGAACAATGACTGTGAATGAATCAAGGAATGAATCAAGGTAAGTATGAATCTCAACTCAACTTGGTTTTTCTTTTGTGGATTGTGACATGCTGATACTAACTATTTGACTAACTATTTGGGCATGTAATATGACTAACAAGTTGATGTTGGACTAACATACTTTGACATTTGGTTTTCAACTGCTTAGAAGATATGTTGGTTTTAACTATGTTCTTTCACATATCTGATTCTTTCAAATGTCATGATGAGATCAAACTCTATTCTGCATTTGGTTTTCAATGTTTCAATTCTTGAGGTATCTAACGATTTTGTTTGTCAAGAATGTTTTCTGTGTGCAGAAGTTACAGATGTCTAAGTCTAGAGTCTGTTCTAGGAGTTTATCTCATGTTTTTATTTTTCTGGAACTCTTTTGTAAATTTTTGTTGTATGGTGATAGCAACAAAAATATCCTTTTTGAATTTTCTTTGTGGATCTGTGTTTTGTCACGAAACCGCCAAAGGGGGAGATTGTTACGGAATTTGAGTTGGCGTATTTCGTGAATAGTTTAAGTCTTGAAGATTGAAGATGAAGAAACTCTGGATCATATACCTCAATCTCAAGAAAGAAGAATTCAAAAGGATCAGGTACGTTTAACTAAATAATTTGTGATGATCCGAATACTTCTTATAGTGTAGAAACACCTGGAAGAGGTTTTAACTGCATATTCATCAAAAACTGGACATGGGACATGTTCAGGATCCGGATCGTGTCGTTTCAATCCGGATCCCGAAGGGTGTTCGTTCATACACTAGTTCAATCCGGATCATGGCATTTGATGATCCGGATCCCGAACATGAGTTTTACCTGTTGGCTTGAACGATCCGGATCGTGGAATCTCAATCCGGATCCCGAACACATTGTTCTGGTAAAACTGTATGAACGATCCGGATCGTAGATTATGATCCGGATCCCGAACAGGCGGTTTTCTGGAAATTGCTCTCTACGCGTAAGCGATCCGGATCGTGACTTGCGCAGTCCGGATCGCCGTCCGTAAAACTTTCCAGAAAAGTTTGTTTTTGATCCGAATATTCTTCCTAGGGTTTCTAACCTATAAATAGCCCTTCCTTTTCATTTCTAGGGCAATCCACATATCGGAAAAAGAGCCGTCATTTTCAAATATCATTTTATACGGCCTTAGATCCACATATAGAGAAGAACGGAAATCATTAGATCTATTTAATGGTTCTTCATCTATATTGATTAGTTTGATTCTAGGATTTTCATACTCATATCTTGAGTTGAATCAAACTAATGAATACTTAGATGGTATTTCCGATCTACTCTTGATCTAAGTATTCGGCGGATCATCACCACCCAAACAAACAACGATTTATCCCAAAATCGGCGCGTGGACTCGCGTGGCCTTGTGGATTCAAGGTGTTATCGCTCTCGTGGATTCGGAGCGAGGTGCGTTCGTGGATTCGAAGCGTGCCATTGGGTGAAGACCGTGGATTCGGTCGGACGTCGTGGACTCGACGTTGGACGCTGTGGATTCAGCGTTGGCGGCGCAAATCGTGGATTCGAGAAGCGTTGTGGAGCGAGCGGAGAAGATCGACTAGGGGCGTATGGTAAAAGGTTGAGTCGTCTGTGAGTACGTTATATCACCTTGTACGTGTGTTAACTCTAGTGGATTTCCCCGTGTTATCGGTCCCGTGGTTTTTTACTCCGGTTTGGAGTTTTCCACGTAAAAATCTTGTGTGTTCTTTTATTTTTCCGCATTGGGTTTTATCGCACAAAGATTTTTGAGTGTTTATTGTTTACACCTATTCACCCCCCTCTAGGTGTTTTTTCCCCTATTAGATCCTTATTAACCTAAACCCAACAGGCTCAGCAGGCTAAAAACCACGACTCAAACTCACAACACCAACTCACCGGAAGAAGGTACCCCAGCTGGGACCGTCTTCAATCCAGGCGTCTCCCAAAACGACACCCCACTCATAGACGAGAAGAACCGACTGAGGCCGCAAAGGTCCGAGAATCCGTTGGGCCGGTTCCTAGAGCCCCAATCAAACAAGAACAGACTCTAGACTTAGCCTATCGAAGTTCTCGATCCTTTACCGTTCAGGGATTCGGCCCCTCTCGGTTGAAGTGGGTAACCGTCTTAACATACGCCCCAGGAGGTCCTCCCGGCGCCGCAAGGCCTCGGACATCTGGGCTACCTGGGCCCGAAGCTCCTAGGTCTCGCCCTGCCTTGCCATGCGGTGTTCGGGCTCCACCTCTAACACGGAGTGCGTGCCCGCTCCGCGTGATGCTTTGGAGGCCTCACAAGCAACTCACTAACAAAGCAAAAGATGTCAGAGAGCAAAACCTCTCGACCAAAACAAGCGAAAGTCTAAAACACGTCATCCCTTCTAAAGTATTATGTTGTCCACAGCCAACATAACTACTTTTAGAGAACAGACATGTTAGAATTACTCGCCCCAATCCCCTGGGGAAGTTACAGATTCAAACAAGACTCTCGCTACAGTCACGTTTCTCACGACAGTCCCCTTACTGTCCAACCAAAAGCCTAGGGTCTCTAAGTCCTCAACGACCTATATTCCTAGGCTCTGATACCACCTAATCTGTCACGCCCCGGGGTCGGACTGCGACCCGGGCTCGCCAACAGATCCGCCGTCCGTACGGAAACTGCCGTACAGACGAAGCGTCTAACCTGCAGAGGAGCTCAAAAGCTACACAAGTATCAGAGCTGAAGGAAGCTAAACATAAAAGAAGCAGCTAAAACACTACGTGAAAAAGTCCAAGTACACAAGTTCACTACTCCCCAAAGCAAAGGTACAAAAGTGGAAACCAAAAGTACAAGTGACTCTAACACAGACTCCACAGACTCGGGTAGGAACTAGTCGGCCACGCTCCTTACCCCGGTCAGAAAACTCCGAACGAGCCAAACCTGGAACGATCACCTCAGGAACACCTGTCATCACAGCGGGGGTGAGATCTACTGCCACAGGCAGATCTCAGTGGGTACCGACGCCAAAACCCGTGGTACGCCCACTGAGTCCGCTGGAGACCAAAAACAGATAGATAGATAGATAGATAGATAGATAGATAGATATTTATGCTGGAAAAGAATCTACCACTATGTGTTTCAATGCAATGCAGAGAAAGTTCTCAATCTCCCTTACGGGAGGCCTGGAAATTCTGAACGACTGTCATCTACAACCCTATCAAACAAGAACTGGTTATAGGCATAGCCGCTCGTAGTTTCCGCCCCCGCACTGGAAATGCTGAACTTTCACATGACATTAAAAAGTCGTCTCCATTTCATTCAATTAACTACCTGGTAACTCAGCCAGGGCAATTACCCACCCGGTGACTCGGCCAGGGGCATTCATTCATCTGGTAACTCAGCCAGTGATACTTACTCATCTGGTAGCTCGGCCAGTGTTATTTACTCATCTGGTAACTCAACCAGTGGTATTCCTCCATCTGGTAACACAGCCAGTGGTACTCATTCATCTGGTAGCTCGGCCAGTGTTATTTACTCATCTGGTAACTCAACCAGAGGTATTCATCCATCTGGTATCTCAGCCAGTGGTATTTACTCTTCTGGTAACTCAGCCAGTGATATTCGTCCATCTGGTAACTCGGCCAGTGCTATTCATACCCATCTGGTGACTCGGCCAGTGGTATCTGTCCATCTGGTAACTCAGCCAGTGGTATCCGCTCATCTGGTAACTCAGCCAGTGGTATCCGCTCATCTGGTAACTCAGCCAGTGATTCATACCCATCTGGTAACTCGGCCAGTGGTACCTACTCATCTGGTAGCTCAGCCAGTGATTTATACCCATCTGGTGACTCGGCCAGTGGTATCTACCCATCTGGTAACTCAGCCAGTGGTATCTGCTCATCTGGTAGCTCAGCCAGTGATTTATACCCATCTGGAAACTCGGCCAGTGGTATCTACCCATCTGGTAACTCTGCCAGTGGTATCTGCTCATCTGGTAGCTCAGCCAGTGATTTATACCCATCTGGTAACTCGGCCAGTGGTATTTACCCATCTGGTAACTCAGCCAGTGGTATCTGCTCATCTGGTAGCTCAGCCAGTGATTTATACCCATCTGGTAACTCGGCCAGTGGTATATACCCATCTGGTAACTCAGCCAGTGGTATATACCCTCAACATATCATGGCTGTCCAACAGTCAGTGGACAGAGGTATAATGTAAAAAGGGGTTACAATACCTTACATTCGGAAGTAATATGAGCATACCATACTTCCGGGAGAAAACCAACCCACCTGTGAAGAATCTGCAAAACCGCGCGCCAAACGGAGGTCCCGATGCGATCCCACAGCTCCATGCGGCAAATACGCGCCACCGGCCGCGTAGAAGCTAACACCATGCCACAACTGTGAGAGGAGGAGGTAAATCGGGATCAGAAAAACCTGCGGTCAAAACCGCACAAACAAAGGCGAAGGAAAAACCATCCGGCGACGAGAAACGCCGCGCGTTGCGCGGAAAAACCATCGCGCACACGCCGCGGCGCGACGCCGAGTCGCAGCCTGCGCGGACAAGGCGGCGCAGCTGCACGGCTCAAAACCCAGCCCTGCGGCACAAGGGCTGCCCGCGCGGGGCCCCTGCGGGCCCAAGCGCGCGGTCCGCATGCCCGCACGGCCCGCGGCTGCCCGCGCGGGGCCCCTGCGGTGCCGCGCGCCCAAGCGCGCGGCCCGCAGGCCCGCGGCTGCCCGCGCGGGGCCCCTGCGGTGCCGCGAGCCCATGCGCGCGGCCCGCAGGCCCGCGCGGCCCGCGGCCGCCCGCGCGGGGCCCCTGCGGTGCCGCGCGCCCAAGCGCGCGGCCCGCAGGCCCGCGCGGCCCGCGGCCGCCCGCGCGGGGCCCCTGCGGTGCCGCGCGCCCATGCGCGCGGCCCGCAGGCCCGCGCGGCCCGCGGCCGCCCGCGCGGTGCCCCTGCGGTGCCGCGCGCCCAAGCGCGCGGCCCGCAGGCCCGCGCGGCCCGCGGCCGCCCGCGCGGTGCCCCTGCGGTGCCGCGCGCCCAAGCGCGCGGCCCGCAGGCCCGCGCGGCCCGCGGCCGCCCGCGCGGGGCCCCTGCGGTGCCGCGCGCCCATGCGCGCGGCCCGCATGCCCGCGCGGCCCGCCCGCAGTGCCGCGCGCCCTGCTCGCGGCCTGCGGTGCCGCGCGGCCCCTAGGGCACCCGCGCGGCCCGCCCGCAGTGCCGCGCGCCCTGCGCGCGGCCTGCGGTGCCGCGCGGCCCCTAGGGCACCCGCGCGGCCCGCCCGCAGTGCCGCGCGCCCTGCGCGCGGCCTGCGGTGCCGCGCGGCCCCTAGGGCACCCGCGCGGCCCGCCCGCAGTGCCGCGCGCCCTGCGCGCGGCCTGCGGTGCCGCGCGGCCCCAAGGGCACCCGCGCGGCCCGCCCAGCGCAGGGGCCGCCCGCGCGGCACCCCTGCAGTGCCGCGCGCCACGCGCGCGGCCTGCAGGGCTGCCCCGACGCAGGGGCCGCCCGCGCGGCACCCCTGCAGTGCCGCGCGCCACGCGCGCGGCCCAGGGGCGCTGCCGCCGGCGGCCCGGCGCCCTGCTGCACAGCAGCAGCAGCAGCAGCGGCAGCAGCAGCAGCGGCAGCAGCAGCAGCGGCAGCAGCAGCAGCGGCAGCAGCTGCGCGCGGCGCCCCCAACAACGATTAAATAAATAAATAAATAAATACATACATACCCCGACGGAGTCCGCCTCGCGCGCATCACCCGGCTCCACGCACGGCTCCGCGCCCTCGCTCGGGAGAGAAACGCCCAAGAAAAGCTTCCTCCAAAGCCCTCTTCATCTTCTCCCTCTCCCTCTTTTCCTCTCTTTTCTTCTTCCTTTTTCTTTCTTTCTCCCTGCTGCAGAGAGGGTTGGAGCCCCTTTTATAAAGGGGAAAACTTTAATTAATTAATTAACCTAATTAATTAATTCCACAAATCCAACTCCAACTCACTTTTCGACCTCGGGCTCTCCGCCGCTGCCCGGAACCTCCCGAACTCCGCTGTAAATCGAAAATACACGTGCTCACAGCTTTTTCTCTTCAAAAAGCTCATCCGTTGAGTCGGGGTACTCAATCCAAAAACCGGCTCCAAAACTGCCAGTTCCGACTCACTTTTCAGCTCCGGGTCTCCGCACGGGTCCGAAACCTCCCGAACCTCGCTGTAAATCAAAAGTACAGCTGCTCCAAGTGTTTTCCCAATTTTCTGCACACCACGGTGGAGTCGGTGCTTCCCAAACCAATCCTTTAACGGCGAACACTGCCCGGAAAACCCCGAATCAACAAGGGGCTTCCGCGTTGATCCAAATCAACCCGATCACAACAGTAAACAAAACTGGGACACCCCCCAGGCAAACTCTCCTTCCCACGCCATCCCGCGGGGTCGGTGCGCTATCCGAAGCTCCGGTACATTACAGCCGGGATCGGCGTAAATTAATTGTTACGACACTTAGTCGCCACCGGCATTAGCCAAGAAGATTACACATTATGCGAAGGGTTAGTTTACAGAAAACACTTCATCTACTTTATTGAACAGGTTAATACATCCATTTTAATGTTATACAGCACCTAATGCACTTACAGCACCGGTTGCATAAGAACCCACCTGGTCGCGGAAGGATCGGGGTACTACGAGTCTCGGACACTCTCCCGCTGCACACCTGGACCTAATGAAATCCCCAGGAACAACAGTCAATAATTTATAAATATTTAACGAAAAAGACCTCCCCAATAACTGCGCGTCGCATCCCCAGACGGCGTCAAGAACCAAGCTTGCCGACTCCCGCGCTGGGACTGCCCGCGCGGTGCCCCCACTGTGCGGGTACGAGCCGGGCGGTGCCCATGCGGGTGCGGCCGCGCGGCGCCCGCGCGGGCACGGGCCGCGTGGCGCCCGCGCGGTGCCCGCACGGCGCCCGCGCGAGGCCGGGCCGCACGGCGCCCGCGCGGCGCCCGCGCGGGGCCGGGCCGCACGGTGCCCTAATCCGCGCGGCGCCCGCGTACCGCGCGATGCCCGCGCGGCGCCCGAGCGGCGCCTGTCCCCGCGGTGCCCTAGAGGCACCGCACGTCTCCTTCGCCCGCGCGGTGCCCTAGCGGCTCCGCGCGTTGTCCGCCCGCGCGCGCACCGTGCCCTAGTCCGCACGGTGACGGCGGCGGCGGCGGAGACGAGGGAGACGGAGACGGGAAAGACACCAAAAATTCCACAAAAGGAAAACTGAAAAAACACCACGAAAACAACCACTTACCGGATTCTCCGACGGGGCGAAGCCGATCACGCTCAAGGTTCCGGTACGCATTTCGGGGTGATCGGATCCGCCGTCTTCTCCCTTTTCCTTTCCTCCGGTTAGGGTTCCGCCCCTTTTTCCTTTTCTTCTTCTTTCCGCTCTCACGGCTAGGGTTTCATATTTTCTCTTTTTAACTTTTCTTAACGAGGGGAAATTAATTAAGTTATTTATTTTCTTTTTGACTCGTACGTAAAAGAAAAAAAATTCTTTTTCCCCTTTATCGTCACCGGATAATTAATAATTAATTAATTATCCCCTACGAGATAACCCACCTTATCTCCAACGGGTGCAAGATATTTTGCACGGATTTCGATGCATGACTAATCACCGCATCACAAAGAATTCCGTTCCAGGAGATCCCGACATCGGATTTCAGATCCGATCGCACCGTCGGTCATCATTTTCCGCGCTCTATCGCAAAAAAATACAAGCACCACACACACCGACCGACTAACCAAATGTAATATTCCCGGAGTACTAAAAGAACATTATACTAGAAGGAGGGTTAATTATTACAAAAAAACCGTGTCATTACACCACTCACACTTTATAAAAAGTTTCGTCCTCGAAACTTAATTACAACCCTCGCTAAACAGCTCGGGGAAACACTCCTTCATTTTCGATTCCAGCTCCCACGTCGCCTCGCGTTCCTCGTGGTTGCTCCATTGGACCTTTACGTAGGGAATGGTCCGGTTCCGTAGTTTCTTGTCTTCTCGTGCCAGGTGTAGTAACCGTTGGTTCAGTGTTATCTTGGTGCTCATTAATTGGTTTTATTTTATTTTTTTTGTGCGCTTGAGGGGTCCGTTGCGTGATCTTTTTCTTTTCTTTTTGGCAGACCGCCGGGGCTCGCGGGTATTTTTTAGGCGGTAGAGCTCGCGAAACGGAGCGCGGCGGCGTGACCGGATTAATTTTCCTGCTCCGGATTGTCCCAGAATAAATTCCGGAAGTTCGTTAGTAACGTAGGCAACCAGCATGACTTTCGAGGCACGACGGACCCAGGTTCGAACCCAAATCCTCACCCCGGTTGACCCGGGGCTTGGGTTTAATTGTCTCCCAAACCCTGTTCACCGATCCTTTATTTTTGGTACTTTGGGGATTTTGGGTTAAGTCCCCTATTGTACCAAATCAGCTAATTAATTTGGTATTTGGAAAATTTAGGTTTTCGGCCCCCCCCCTTACTCCTCTTTTACCCACCTCGTACGTATCGCACCCGATCGCGGACAGAACTGTTTCCCCTCTTCCTCTTCCTTTTCCTGCGATCGAGCGGCGCGGAGACTCACGGCGGAACAAGCGAGGGGAGGAGGAACGTTTGCGCATCTCCGGGACGATCCCTCTTCTTGCAAACTCCGTCGTCGCGATCAAGGTAAACGACGAATTCGTTGTCTTCTATTTCTTTTAGCTTCTTGTCCACGATGTTGGGGTGAGGGAGAGCACAGGCGCCGGATTCTCCGGAATCCGGCGCATGTGCACCACCGGACACACCGGCGGCACGCTCGTGCGGCCGCGCGGGGCCGGGCGCGCGCAGCCCGCGTGCGGGCGGCGCGTCCGTGCTGCCCGCGCGGGGCCGGGCCCGCGCGGCCCGCATGCGGGCGGCGCGCCCGTGCAGCCCGCGCGGGGGGGGGGGGGGGCCGGGCGCGCGCAGCCGCATACGGGCGGCGCGCCCGAGCAGCCCGTGCGGGGCCGGGCGTGTGCAGCCCGCGCACGGGCAGCGTGCTCGCGCGGCCGGCGCGGGGCCGGGCGCCGCGCGAGCCTCGTGTGCCGGGCCGTCACCGCCGCCGCCGTCACCGCGCGACGACGGGGTGTGCCCCACGGCCGGCCGTGGAGACCTATGGGTCCGCAACCTTTATTTCAATTTCTTTTTCAGCTACTAACCTCCTTACAGCGGGTTCGTGTAGGGCCGGGCGAGCGCACCCGGACACGAGAGGTTGAGCGGGGTCATCGCACGTAGCAGGTGGGTTCTTGTTTTACTTTGGGATCGAACGTCGGGTTCCTGATAGTTGTACTTTAATTATAATCGAATCTTGTGATGTTAATTTATGTTAAATCAAAAAAAAAAATGGCAAAGTACCTGTTAATACTAACCTGGTAGTATCTGTAGACACTCTTATCTGTTACATTATCCTCATCTGGTTACTTGGCTCGAGGCTGCAGCACGCGCACCCGCGGTTTGGCCACCGCTAAGGGTGCGCTTTTTCGAAAAAGTGGTCTATGACCCGTGTAAACCCACGAGGTGACGTAGTGGGGGCCCCCGCAGGTGGGGGGGGTTTGTGCGCCGAGGTGCGAGCGGTGTGACCCGTCGGGGTAGGTGCTCGACGTGGTTTACCGAGGTAGGTGCTCGGTTGGATGCCGGGGTAGGTGCCCGGACTAGGTTGTGCAGGTGTGCGAGGTTTCGTCCCCGTGTGGGGGGAGTGGTTGCTCCGGATAGTTTACGGTTGGCGCACTTTTTTTTCCTGCTTTCGTTATTATTCTACAATGTCGCTGACTTCCCACTTTGTGACAGGGTCCTTTCGGGGGAGTGATAGGCGACGGTGAGGCCGTGGCTGGAGACGTCGGGTCTTCGGAGACCCCGTATTAGTATCATTTATTTCTTCTTTATTGTCGCTTTCCATTTACTGCTGTAGACTTATGTGTGGTTCGCGATACCCTCGTGGGGTCGGTGTGGATGTCGGCAACCCTTGCTTTACTTATCGGTTAAACTTACTTTTCTCTTTATGTTGGCCGCTTTTGAAAAAAAAAAAGACAAACTTAAAAGAATTTCGAAAACCGTTTTCAAAACTTAAGTGTCGTGTGGGCACTGTTTTCAAAACCTTGTGGATTTATGGATTTCGAAAAACGGATTTCAAAACCTAAGTGTCGTGTGGGCACTGTTTTCAAAACTCTGTGGATTTATGTCGTTTTCGAAACCGGATTTAAAAATCTAGACGCCGAGTGGGCGTCGTTTTATAAAACTGTGGATTTATCCTTTCAAATGGAATGGCCGTGAGGTTTATGTACATATGGTATATATATGAATGCGTGGAACTGTTGTGATTGATCTGTTGGTTGTTTATAGACTCTGTACTAGCTGCGACGCCGTGCATGTACAGGGGAGACTCTGTCCGTGTGCAGAGTGATCCTGTACATGCGGCGGATCTGGGCACGCGCCGGGAGAAACCCTTTCAAAAAAAAAAAAAAAATGTGTCACACTAATGCTTATTAAATGTGAACCGCTTTCACTAATACTTATTAAATGTGAACCGCTTTCGCTAAATGAAAAACCCCGGGGCATGACAGATTAAGATGGTATCAGAGAAAGGTTTCCTTCAGTCACAACAGTTTGTGCCGACATCCGTGGGGATACCACACTGAACTACAGACGAACGAATGGAGAGGACGTAGGAGGCTAGGACGTGAGTGATCGGGGAAGGGGGGAAAGAGTTTGAGTCCTTTCTCTCGATAGGCAGTCCGTTGTTCTTTAGTAAAGGCTAAGCCGATCTTCTTTGTGTGTGTACAGACATGGCCCGTACTAGATCCTCAGCCGAGGATACCGGAGCGGACGTGACGACGTCGACAGCCGCGGAGAACCAGCTCCTGCGGCAGCAACTGAGGGATATGGCGGGGCAACTGGCAACCCTCGCGGACCACGTGCGTCAGCTGACGCAACAGCAGCCGGCGGCGACGGTGACGGCCGCCCCGGTCCCTCCGCAGGGGCCAAATGCGCCAGCAGCGGCGCCGCCGGCGGCGACTACGGGACCGACGCCGGGGACCACCAGCAGGGTTACTTTGGAGGAGACTGTGGTCACACCTTCCCCTACCGTGGCTGCCGCCGCCGCGGGGGGGGGGACAACTATGCCGACTGAACGTGAGCGGGTACGGGCCAACCTGGCGGACTTCAAGAAGCACGACCCGCCCACGTTCGAAGGGGAGACGACTGACCCTTGGGTCGTCGAGAAGTGGCTAGGGTCGATGGAGAAACTCTTTGAAGATTTACTCATGGAGGATGATGAGCGGGTTCCCCTAGCGGTCCATTTCTTGGAAGGGAACGCCCGCTTGTGGTGGAAGACTGTACGCCCCGATCCTACCAAGAGTACCGCGCTCCCGTCCTGGGCGACGTTCAAGCAGGAGTTGTTTGGAGCCTTTTTCAGCAACAGTGTCAAGAAAAAGTTGGAGGATGACCTGAACCACATCCAGCAGGGGAACAGGACGGTCATGGAGTATCAGCGGGAGTTCGTGCGGCTAGCAAACTGCGTCCCGTTCGTCATAAGGGACGAGTCCCACAAGGCTCAACTTTTTGTCGACGGCCTGCGGAGCAACATCTTCGAAGTGGTGCAAGCTGCCGACCTGCACACCTTTCAGAAAGTGGTCGACAGGGCCACTACGGTGGAGCGGGGGTTCGCGGTCACGCGTGCCAGGAGAGAGAACTCAGCACGACTGTAGGACCGGAAGCGACAACAGCACAACTCTGGGGGGGGCTCTTCTAGCGGGGCGGCGACCCCCCAAACGGTGGAGACCGCAAGCGGGACCCCGGGGCGCACCAGCGGGAGGGCCAAGGCTGGGAGATAGGCCCTGCGTGATATGCGGAGGGGCGCACCGAGCCCCTGAGTGCCCCCAGCGACATGATCACTGTTTCCGCTGCGGCAAACAGGGGCACTTCCGTCACAACTGCCCCTTGGTTCTAGGAGGGGTTACTGCAACAGCCACGGCACCGTCACAATAGTTTTCTAAACGAGGGAAGGCACCTGTGGTGTCGAGCTCTAGACCCCCTGCACCACGACGAGAGGGGGAGAAACAACCGCAGGCAGGCGGGCGGGTTTACTCAATGACCCGCCAGGAGTCAGATCCACCTGAGGACGTACTTGCAGGTATTGTTTCCATTTCAAATTCCCGCGCTAGAACTCTTTTCGACACTGGAGCAACACACTCTTTCATTTCTTGTGACTTCGTGTTCACGCATGACCTGGAGGAGACACCGCTTCCGGATCGGATGACCGTCCAAACGGCAGCTGGGGCCCTGGAGGCGGTTAACTTCGTGGCCGCCTGCCCGATCCGGTTTGGGCGGCGGCTGTCTTGCCCATGGGACTTGGTGGTGATACCTCTGAAGGAATATGACGCCGTGTTGGGCATGTACTGGCTCTCGAGGTATCGAGCGCTCATCGATTGCGAGAAAAGGTAGGTGCGACTTCAAGAACCGGGTTTCCCTGAGCACGTGTACCTGGCGTGCAAGAGTACTACTTTCCCTATGGTCATCTCAGCGGCAAGAGCTAGAAGACTAGTTGAGGGTGGGTGTGTAGCCTACTTGGCGTCGGTGGACCTGATCGCCCGCCCCTCGGGCACACCGTCAGACATCGCAGTAGTGAGGGACTTCCCCGACGTTTTCCCGACAGAGTTACCCGGGATGCCACCCGAGCGTGAAGTAGTTTTCCCTATCGAACCTCCTACGCGGCACACACCTATTACGAAGGCGCCCTACCGAATGGCCTTCGCAGAACTGTAGGAGCTCAAGGCACAACTTGAAGACCTCTTGGACAAGGGATTTATCAGGCCGAGCGTGTCACCTTTGTGGGCGCGCCGGTACTCTTTGTGCGAAAGAAGGACGGAAGTCTACGACTCTGTATCGACTACAGAGGGATCAACAAGGTTACAGTGAAGAACAAGTACCCCCTACCCAGAATCGATGACCTCTTCGACCAACTGCGGGGAGCAACGGTTTTCTCCAAAATTGATCTACAATCGGGCTACCACCAGCTTCGGGTTCGAGACGAGGACATCCCAAAAACTGCCTTCCGACCCGGTACGGCCACTATGAATTCACGGTTATGCCCTTCGGACTGACAAACGCCCCCGCGGTGTTTATGGATATGATGAACCGCATCTTCAGGCCTTTCATCGACCGATTCGTGGTGGTCTTCATCGACGACATCCCTGATTATTCAACCACCGACGAGGAGCACGAGGATCACTTGCGAAGCGTTCTCCAAACTCTCCGGGAACAAAACTCTTCGCTAAGCTCATAAATGTGAATTTTGGCTGCGCGAGGTGGGCTTCCTGGGTCATGTAATTTCGGCAGAGGGAATCGCGGTGGACCCCAAGAAGGTGGAATCGGTACTTAGTTGGCAGCCGCCAACCACAGTGACGGAGATCCGCAGCTTTCTGGGCCTGGCAGGATACTACCGACGTTTCGTCGAGGGTTTCTCGAAGATAGCCGTCCCTCTAAACCGTCTAACCAGAAAAGGGGAAAAATCGTCTGGACGGACCGATGTCAAGAGAGTTTCGAAGAACTAAGAGAAGGCTAACCAGGCGCCCGTACTCGTTTTGCCGATCCCCGGTGAAGACTACGAAGTGTACTGACGCGACGTCGTCCAGAATCGGCCTTGGAGGTGTGTTGATGCAGCAAGGAAGGGTAATAGCCTATGCCAGAAAGTTCAGACAGCTAAAGGAATACGAGAAGAACTACCCAACGCACGATTTGGAGTTGGCCGCAGTAGTGTGTGTTTTGAAACTCTGGAGGCAGGTCTCTACCTTTTGGCGTGCACTGTACTGTATTTTCGGATCACCAGAGTCTAAAATACCTGTTTACTCAGAAGGAACTTAACCTACGACAGAGACGATGGTTAGAGCTACTAAAGGATTACGACCTGTCAATCCAGTACCACCCCGAAAAAGCCAACGCGGTAGCAGACGCGTTGAGTAGGAAGGCGCCACAAGGAGAAATACCGGCAGGCGGGTTAACTGAGCAGGACAGCTTGATCGCGGAGTTTGCACGTATGAAATTAGAAGTGGTACCGGCGGGCACGGTTGCACGACTGCTAACCTTGGTGGTCAAGCCGACACTGTCCGAGAGGATTCGGGAGGGGCAACAGACTGACCCTCACTTGCAGCTCGTGCGAGACAAGATCTTCCCCGACCAAAAGAGCGACTTTTCTGTGGAAACCGACGGCACCCTACGTTTTCGGGGGCGGATTTGCGTGCCAGATTCGAAAAAGTTGAAGGAGGAAATCTCAGCAGAAGCACACCGCTCCCCTTATGCGGCGCATCCGGGGGGTACGAAGATGTATAGGGATCTTAAGCAAACTTTCTGGTGGCCAAAATTGAAGATGGATGTGACGCGACATGTTGCGCACTGCCTGGTGTGTCAACAGATCAAGGCAGAACATCAACGACCCGCAGGGAAACTGCAGCCGCTACCGGTGCCAGAATGGAAGTGGGACCAAATCACCATGGATTTTGTCACAGGATTTCCACGCTCGCAGCAGGGCCACGACACGATTTGGGTTGTGGTAGACCGCCTAACCAAGTCAGCGCACTTCCTACCGGTTCACACGACGTGGACCCGGGACCGACTAGCCCAAGTTTACCTTAGCGAGATAGTGAGATTGCATGGAATTCCAACATCCATTACTTCGGATAGGGACACGCGTTTTGTTTCGAAGTTCTGGCAAAGTCTACAGCGGGCTTTAGGGACTAGACTGCAGTTTAGCACAGCTTTTCACCCCCAGACAGACGGACAGTCTGAGCGGGTGATCTAGACCCTAGAGGATCTGCTTCGCGCCTGTGTACTTGACTAGGGGGACAGGTGGTCACGCTACTTGCCCCTCGTGGAATTTGCCTACAACAACAGCCACCAGGCCAGCATACAGATGGCGCCCTTCGAAGCTTTATATGGGAGACGCTGTCGATCCCCGATCTGTTGGGACGACTGGGAGAGCGGAAGTTCTTGGGACCCGCCGACTTAGTGGAAGAAACTGAAGCAAAGATACGACTCATCCGACAACGCTAGCTTTGACTGCACCAATCCACAAGTCGACAGAAAAGCTATGCTGACCGCAGGCGGCGCAACTTGGAATTCCAAGTGGGAGATCACGTGCTCTTGCGTGTCTCGCCAACAAAGGGAATCAAACGCTTCGGACTGAAGGGCAAGCTGAGCCCGCGATTTGTTGGGCCATTTGAGATCCTGGAGCGTATAGGCCCGGTCGCCTACCGCCTTGCCCTACCACCTAACCTCGACCGTGTCCACAACGTTTTCCACGTTTCGATGCTCAGAAAATACCTCACCGACCCATCACATGTGCTAGACGTCGCTACACTAAAGCTAAAGAGGACCTAAGCTTCGAAGAAACCCCAGTGCGGATCCTATCAAGGGAAAGTAAAACACTAAGAAACCGAGCCATTCCCTACGTGAAGGTGCTCTGGAGCAACCACGAGGAGCGAGAGGCAACGTGGGAGTTGGAGTCGAAGATGAGGGAGTGCTACCCTGACGTCTATCTCTCACAGCAACGCAGGATTGAGTTTCGGGGACGAAACTCGTTTTTAGAGGTGAGTGGTGTAGTAACCGTTGGTTCGAGTGTTATCTTGGTGCTCATTAATTGGTTTTAATTTGTTTTTTTTTTGTGCGCTTGAGGGGTCCGTTGCGTGATCTTTTCTTTTCTTTTTGGCAGACCGCCGGGGCTCGCGGGTATTTTTTAGCCGGTAGAGCTCACGAAACGGAGCGCGGCGGCGCGACCGGATTAATTTTCCGACTCCGGATTCTCCCAGAATAAATTCCGGAAGTTCGTTAGTAACGCAGGCAACCAGCATGACTTCGAGGCCACGACGGACCCAGTTTCGAACCCAAATCCTCACCCCGGTTGACCCGGGCTTGGGTTTAATTGTCTCCCAAACCCTGTTCACCGATCCTTTATTTTTGGTACTTTGGGGATTTTGGGTTAAGTCCCCTATTGTACCAAATCAGCTAATTAATTTGGTATTTGGAAAATTTAGGTTTTCGCCCCCCGCCCCCCATACTCCTCTTTTACCCACCTCGTACGTATCGCACCCGATCGCGGACAGAACTGCTTCCCCTCTTCCTCTTCCTTTTCCTGCGATCGAGCGGCGCGGAGACTCACGGCGGAACAAGTGAGGGGAGGAGGAACGTTTGCGCATCTCCGGGACGATCCCTCTTCTTGCAAACTCCGTTGTCGCGATCAAGGTAAACGACGAATTCGTTGTCTTCTATTTCTTTTAGCTTCTTGTCCACGATGTTGGGGTGAGGGAGAGCATAGGGCGCCCCGGATTTCTCCGGAATCCGGCGCATGTGCACCACCGGACACAACCGACCGGCGGCAACAAGCACGCATGCGAAGGAGGCTTGCGCGCGTGTCGCCGGGCGCTCGCGCCGCGTCCTGTGCGGGCTGCGCGCCCGTTGCAGCTCGCGCGGGGCCGGGCGCGCGCGGCCCGCAAGCGGACGCGCCCCGTGCTGCCCGACGCGCGGGGCCGGGCAGCGCGAGGACCCGCATGCGGGCGGCGCGCCCGTGCACGCCCGCGCGGGGGGGGGGGGGGGGGGGGGGCGGGGCGCGCTGCCGCATCCGCATACGGGCTTTCACGCCCCGGGTGTAGACCGTGAACCCGGGCCCGATCCACAGATCCGCCGTGCATGCGGTATTTTCCCACATACACAAGCGTCGGTAACCTGCTCAGATAAGAATATAATAAAGAGCGATAATAAGCAGAGCTAAACTAAAACTACTGTATCTCAGACAGGTGCTGGAAGTAAAAGGTACAACAGTAAAATAAAATACAGATGTCTCTCACCAGCTCACTACCAAAATACCAACAGCTGGCAGAAGCCAGTCCCCAAAAAGAAATAGAAGAAAACTGTCTGAGAAGTCCTGGTACCCAAAATCTCCAGCTACGACCCTCGGTGTCTCTCTATCTAGTCCGCAATCCGCTTACCTCGATCAGTTGCTGACGGCCCAGCAACTCCCACTGAGGACTCTGCAGAACAAGGGAAAGAAAGAAACAAGAAAAACAATGGGGTAAGTACTACTATAAACATAGCCTCCCCTAGTGGGTAAAGCCTCAGCTCAGATATGCCCACCAGGTGATCAGAGGCAAAAAGGGAAAGGCACTAAGAAATGGTAGGTGCAGACAAATGAAGCAACTGATAAAATTGCTATCCCTAATATGCCTCTACATGACCAACCTATAGGATGGTGAGAAAGTGATGGCATCAAATCAAGAAGCCTGTCATAATGACCCAATCTGACAGCCAGTGAACACTGGCACTAGCCTGCTCTGCTGTCGAACTCAAGAACCGGAGCCTGGTGCCCGGCGCTCTGCACCGTGGAAAGCCTACTCCAGTGAGTGCCCCTGAGACGGGAGCGACCCACACGAGTAAAGTATCACTGTGTCAAGTACGACGGTATCAATATCACTGTATCAAGTATCACTGTATCCACTGTCTCATAATAGCAGGACTGGATCGAGACTCAAGGAAGGGAGAAAACCCTCCACTAAAGATAGCCCGATCCCCAAAACACCTAATCAATCTGATGCAATAGTAACAACCCGGTCAACCACCCAAGATCCGTGATCGCCGCAACACCCTTGTCATAACCCAACCTGGTCAAATCCCCAATACCTGACTATACTGTCTAACGACGCTCGAACCTGAGCGACTAGCCGCAAGTGTCAACAATAGAAGAAGAAAAGAGCAAATGCATGGTTTCTCCTAAGTCGAAGTCCCAAAATAGTATAGCAGTAAAAGATGACATATATATGTGATCAATTTAATCATGCATTGTTCCAACATTTTGTCCAATTTCCAAAAATAAATAATTTGGAGTGACATAAGCCAGGGTGACAGTCTCATATGAAAATTATCAGTTTGGCAGTCCTCAATTCCTATTTAGAGTCTCCAAGCATACAGTCCAGATTAGTTAAGCGATTAAAATCAGGTGATCATTCTAACAATAATTTATCAGGATCCAAATAACCAATAATTAATTCCGGAGCATGCAAGTCTACCAATCAACACATTTAGCATCGTCAAATCATGGGTACTCTGATATTCCTAGTGGGCATAACAAAGGAGAGGAGTACAACAACCACCCACCTGAAGTGCAACTGTCCAAGTCCGTACAGCTAGAAAATACCAAAACTCCAAATCCTTGCCTCCCACAATTTCAGCACACCCGAAATATTCCTGGTACAGTACAAAGCTCACTAATTACACTTAGGGCTCCCAATTATAGCACTAATAATCACATACAACCTCGATTCTGAACTGTTAAATTATCACCTGCAGAAATTGCCCAGAAAATTCCAATAAAATATATCACGGCGATCCTCGCGTCGATAGCTTCGCAAGGTACATTGCACGCCCAAATCCGAGTTCTGTACATCAAGATAAAATTCGGCAAGGGGGCACACTCATACAAAAATCTGTATTAAGGACAGATTACTGTTCACTGAGAAAACAGTAATTTCACCTCGAAATAAAATTCACAAAAATCCAATAAAAATACGAGCGCGTTCCTTGCGATCCGTAGATGAAAAAGTTGTATAAGCTCGTTTCCGTCAGACGCTCGTACGCAAAGATATGGCCGAAATACTCTCTGCTGTCAAGTAAATCCACATAGAAAATGGGGTCACTGTTTGCCTCGGATCCGTGCCAAAACCTCGAAACGGAAAGCGCGACCAAAACGGAAAGATGAAGTTCCTACCTCTTAGGAGTCTACTGGTGCAAGAATGCACAGGAAAATGATGTCGGGGTAGCCCAGGGGAGCAAAAATGACATATCGCGTCGCGCCGAAGAAGAACACTAGAAAGCAACGTCGCGCCGCACCGTAAAATGGGGAACCTCGGGATTCGTGCCTCCAAAACTCTTGAAACTTTGCAGGGAGATCAAGCACTTAGAGATGAAAAACTTTGCTTAAGGGTGCTCGGGCTGAAGGGGATAGGGTTGGGAGTATAAAGAGGAAAGAGTGAAGCTCGGGTTGGGTGGCTTATATAGGCTGAAAGAACAATTGAAGAAATACCACATGTCCCATTTTCCGGGCGCCCGAAAAGTTTCGGGCGGGCACACAGTGCGGGCCGGCGCC
>JAQOTM010000101.1:132563-197821 GCA_029168755.2 Tillandsia fasciculata | reverse complement strand
TTTCCCATCTCACAACTTTCGTCTGCATGTTTGGAAGTATATTGTAGCAAGTGATGAGTTCAGGAAGCGATATTCCAGACGAAGTTCTTTGGATCGAACTGATTTGTTCGTTGATTGAGTTCCCTCGAGACAAATCCCCTCAATAACTTTACACCATAAGTATTTGTCAAATTCACTCCTTTCAGATAGTGAGCTCCTCTTCCGCTTTTGCCTTCATTCCAAAACCTCACCAATCAACTGTGGGGTGATTTAATCTCGTTCCTTGGATATTCGTATAGAATTCCATCGGACCGTTCTCAAATTCGCGAAGATGCCGTGCGTTGGTATAGAAAAGGTCCTCACATGAGTGCAGGCAGTATCCGAGAGTTTCTGGGAAGCGACATACTTGAATGAGATTTGCTTCATCAATCAAAGTACCAAATTCAGGAGAGTGACTTCGTAGAGCTTAATGTTCACGTGTCTTTCGCCAATGCCTCGCGATGTGCAAATGCTCTACAGCGTCATTGTTAACCCACCTTCTTATTCTCGTGGCGGAGAGTCCGGAGCTATTGGTGGTTCACATCGGTCTCCTTTCTCCGTCCAAACGCGAAGCAGCCCTTACGTGTTAGAGAAATAGTTTGGGCAGGCATAGGAGCCTTCCCAGGTTCACTGGTGCTTTTCCTTTTTTGCTCTTCGAGTCAGCAGCACAAACTCGTCATCATCATCGTCCATCCGATAACAGGTCCCATTGTACTTCATCTGGGTTTTTCTCAAGTTTCGTATCACTGATAATTTCACCTCTGCCTTTTCGTTGAACTTTCTTAGCCCTCTTCAACACTTATTGGTTGGTCTAAGTGAGCACCATCGAGATATACATCAGTACCAACCAGGAGAAAGTCATTGATCCTAGTGCTTTGAGTTATAAAGAAATGTCCTGTGAAAACCAACTCAAGAACATATGAAAAAATTGTCAAATTTTGAAAAATCTTAAACATTGTACCTAGACAATCATAATCATATAGAGAAGCTAAGAATCAAATTAGTTTTTCCAAAAAGAATTTTAAAAATAGATCAATTCCATGATTTTCAAAAATCCTCTTTTATGCCCTAAAACCGAATTTTTAGAAATCGAAGCCTAAAAACTCGTTAATCAAGTAAAAACCCAGCATAAAAGCAAAACTAATTGACCCAGAGTTCTTATTTCAAAAGAAATTTGATCAAAAACCATTCACAAACGAAAAAGATCCATCTTTTCAACTCACGTTTGATGAAAAAAAAAAAAAACTGTGAAAAACCGAGTTTTGATCATGAAAACTTACTTGAATCCGAAGAACTTTGAGTTTTGAAGCTCCAGAAGCAAGAAATCTAGAGAGAGAAACTCTAGAAGCTTGGAAAACAGAAATTAGGGTAAAGAAATCTTGAATCTCTTTGTTTCTATATAAAACCCCTAGCCGCGATCCGGATCGGATCGAGAATGTGATCCGGATCGGCCACCCGCAGGAAAATCCTGCGTTCGGGATCCGGATCACTTGCCCGATCCGGATCGGCTACAACTTTTCTCCAGAAAAATTTAGAAAAATACTAAAAATCCAGAAAAAGTATGTAAGCACTTTACCATGTCAACTTTAAACAAATGACATCGTTTCATACAACAAGAAATAGATTATGCAAAATCTATCAAAAATATCCAAAAATGAAACGAAGATTTACGAAAGTTAAAACACTTAAAGTTGAACAACTTCAATTACATCTATCCTGATCTTATGTGTAATGCCTTTATCAAATCATCAATTTCAGTAAAGAAAATGAAGTACCAAGATCAATAGATGTTTGAAATCCCAGATAAGTTAGATAATATATCTAGACAATCTGTTGAAGGAGTGGCTCTTTGAGCATCTTTTACTAAAATCCCACCTTATACCAACCATGAAATACGACTGAGTCAAGTATTTCAATATGAGTTTCATCAACAATTTTCAAAACAAAAATTTGCTTTTCATTCATGGAGTATCTTTTTCTTTCATTTTCTCCATGTGGTGGTAGTTTTCACACTCCTCATTGGGATGTAACTCTTTCCACATCTTTTGAGCATTTCACATTTCATTGACTCCCCCTCAATTGGCTATCAATTATTTAATATATAAGGTATTCAACCAAACCATTGATCTCGAATTCATACTCGACTAAGCAATCAAATATGATAATGACTATACCAAGAGATCATTGAGAGAGAAATTGACTTTGATCACTTAAAAGATGGTTTAATTAACGTAAATGATCATTGCAACATTGAAATATTATGACATCAAAAACATAATAAATTTCTAAATGCATAAAAGGATGCAATTAAAGTCAATTATGATTTATGCTCAATTAGTGTGCTATGTACAAAACATAGATAAAGAACAAAACAAATACAAAACAAAAACAAAACCTAATCTAAGCAAAGGTTTCAAAAGAGTTATTTCAAGGAAAGCATGCCAATTGCTTTACGCAAGTGAATAAAACGTTTTTGATCCAAAGGTTTTGTTAAGATGTCAGCTAATTGATCCTCAGTTGAAATATATGACAGTTGAAGAATGTTTGATTCAACTAGCTCTCTAAGAAAATGATATCTAAGTTCAATATGTTTTGTTCTAGAGTGCAACACAGGGTTTTTAGAAATGTTAATAGCACTAGTGTTGTCACATAAAATGGTTACCGAAGATGTTGAAATTCGGAAATCGCTCAACACGCTTCTTCATCCAAATCAATTGGGTTGAGCAACTTCCTGCAGAAATGTACTCCGCTTCGGCAGTCGAGAGTGCTATGCAGTTCTGTTTTTACTGTGCCATGCAACAAGGCAGTGGCCAAGATAGAAGCATGCACCACTCGTGCTTTTCCGGTCATCCACCGATCCAGCCCAATCGGCATCTGAGTATCCAACAATATCCAAAGTCGTTCCCATAGGATACCAAATTCCGAAATTGATTGTACCTTTGATATACGGATGATCCGTTTCACCGCTTTCAGGTGAACCTCCTTCGGTGCTGATTGATATCTCGCACAAATCCCAACACTGAAGGATATATCCGGGCGACTAGCCGTGAGATATAGTAGACTTCCAATCATACTGCGGTACAGTTTCTCGTCTACATTCTCACTTTGTGATTCACTTCCAAGTCCCTTATGGCTAGTTCCCATTGGAGTTGGAAAATCTTTAGAATTTTCAAGATCAAACTTTTTGACCAACTCCAGTGCATACTTGGATTGACACAAGTGAATTCCTTCATCGTTTTGTTTAACTTGTAATCCAAGAAAATAATTCAACTCGCCCATCATGGACATCTCAAATTCGCTTTCCATGGTCTCCGCGAATTTAGAAGCATCATTATCTCTTGTTGCTCCAAAAACAATGTCATCGACATAGATTTGAGCAACTATGAAATTGTTTTGATAATGCTTCACAAAGAGAGTCCTGTCAGCTCCCCCTCGAGTGTAGCCCTTTTCCAAAAGGTGCTTTGTCAACCTTTCGTACCATGCTCGCGGTGCTTGTTTCAGACCGTAAAGAGCCTTTTTCAGACGAAAAACATGGTTAGGTAGTTTATGATCCACAAAACCTTTCGGTTGAGCTACATAAACTTCCTCATTTAAAAATCCATTTAAAAAGGCGCTCTTAACGTCCATTTGAAATAATTTGATTTTAAAATGACAAGCAATCGCAAACAATATACGAATGGACTCGAGTCTAGCTACAGGGGCGAAGGTTTCATCAAAGTCTATACCTTCTACTTGAGAATAGCCTTGAGCAACTAACCTTGCTTTGTTCCTGATGATAGTACCTTCTTCGTTTTTCTTGTTCTTGAAGATCCATTTGGTACCTATCACATTGTGTTGCTTCGGAGGCTTCGTCAGTTCCCAGACTTTGTTTCGCTCGAATTGATGGAGCTCTTCCTGCATTGCTTTAATCCAATAATCATCTTGGAGAGCTTCATCAACATTCTTGGTTCGATTTGAGATACATAGCATGCAAATCCGCAAACCAATTGTCTCCGTGTTCTAACTCCTTCTTGTGGATCTCCAATTATGTTCGATTCAGGGTGATCCTTGGAGATGCGTAACGTTTGAGGTAGAGGAGTAGGCGGAGGTACACGAGATGATTCCTGCACATCAGATAAGCTTGAAGAACCGTTAGATGCATCAACATTATTATCGAAAGAATTGTTAGAAGAAGATGCATTAGCAGGTGTATCATCATCAAGAGAGATATCGAGGGTAGATTTTTCAGATTCAAAGTGAAAAGCTTCATCTACCTTAACATTTATCGATTCTACGATCGTCTTAGATTCTAAGTTAAAAACTCGATATGCTCTGCTGTTTGTAGAATAACCTAAGAAAATCCCTTCGTCACTTCGAGAGTCAAATTTTCCAAGATTCTCACGATCACGTAAAATAAAACACCGACTCCCAAAATGCGAAAATATTTGATGTTAGGTTTTCTACAAAACCAAAGTTCATATGGTGTATTCAAAGTCCCCGGGCGCAAATACACTCGATTGATAACATAGACAGCAGTGTTCACCGCTTCAGCCCAAAAATATAAAGGTAAGTTCCGGCTGTGAAGCATAACACGTGCCATCTCCTGTACGACCCTGTTTTTGCGCTCGACTACACCATTTTGTTGAGGTGTGTAAGGTGCGGAGAATTCATGTTTAATGCCATTAGAAATGCAAAAATCAATGAATTTGGAATTTATGAATTCCCCACCTCTATCACTCCTAACTCGAGTAATCCTTTCATTCTTTTCTATCATAATACGATTGCAGATTTCGAGAAAAGAATCAAAGGTATCAGCTTTTTCTTTTAGAAAGGCTACCCAAGTATATCTAGAAAAATCATCAACCAACAAGAAAATATACCATTTACCTCCCAGAGATGGTTGACGAGTTGGCCCCATTAAGTCCATATGCAAAAGTTCCAAAGGCCGTTTTGTACCTATGTGGTTCAAATTCTTGTGTGCAGTCCTAGACTGTTTTCCCTTTTGGCAACCGCCACACACAAGGTTTTGTTCAAAAGAAAGTTTCGGAACCCCCTTGACCACATCTTTATTTGAAATTCTAGCAAGTTCCTTAAAGTTTATGTGACCTAGCCTTTCATGCCAAAGTGTTTCATTTTTCAAAGATGCTAGGTTACATTTTTCAGAAATCTTAGAAGGAACTACATAACAATTGTTTTCTGATCTAACCCCCTTTAAAAAGAAAGCATGGTTCATGTCAGTTACAGTGCATTTATCAGATGAAAAATTAACTGAATAACCACTATCACACAGTTGACTTATGCTTATGAGGTTAGTCTTAAGGCCATGAACAAATAATACATTATCTAGAACCGGGCCATCTGGAATAGCTACCGTTCCCTTTCCAACAATTTTGGAAGACCGACCATCTCCGAAAACAACAAGTCCTCCGGAGTTTTTCTCAAAAGTTTGAAAACAGTTTTTATCGCCGGTCATATGACGGGAACACCCGCTATCCAGATACCAAGACGAACTATCATATGCATGCAAGGAAACATTGGTAGCAAGACAGGGAAAGATTTCACCTTTGCGCACCCAAACCTTTTTGGAATGCGTCGGTAATGGTCGTGAAGTTGATTTCCTAGGTGAGAGCGTCTTGCTTGAAGAATTGCTGCTCCTTGATGATGTCGTCTTGAGCGGTGTACTACCAAGGCTCTTTTCCGTCAATTTGGTTGCAGTTGTTTTTCGAGGAATAGCCCTTTTGGTAGTCATTGCAAGATGTGCTTGAGGTGTGCGTTTGGCTCCAGTCTTGCAATTTCTTCTTATGTGCCCTGAAATGCCACAACGAAAACATACCTTGGTTCTTGTCGATTCCGAAGAGGATGTAGTAGGTTCGTTGTCGTTGCTTGTCGTGAACACCGGTGTCGGAGGAGGAGATACCGACTGAGGCACAAATACTGTACCACTCGAACTTGGAATGTCTCCAGTTTGAGTGTATCCGAGGCCGAACTTGTTTCTTTGACCGAGACCAAGAAGTCTGTCCAACTTACTCCTTCCAGAAGAAAATCTCTGTAAGTCATCCTTTAGTTGGCGTATGGTCTCTGTCATTTCCAATTTTTCCTGTCGGGCCTCGCCGTAGAGCTTCAAGAAGTAATTCGCTTTGTTCACCATATCTATATAACTCTTCTCGAAATGCTCATTGGACTCTTGAAGGGAAACATTTGTCTTAATCAGATTGTCCCTTTCCACTTCAAGATCGGTTGAGATAGAGGTTACTCTTTTTACTTCATCTTCAAGATCCTGTAATCTCTCTTTCAACCCCTTGTTTTGTTTAGCCAGTTTCTTTGAATCCCTCAAAAGTTGATGGTAGGCTAAAACAAAATCTTCACCTTCCGAATTATCTGATTCATCGTCCGTTGCAATCTTTTCCACAGTGGAGTTGGACAGTGAGTCGGATGTACTTGCCATTAAGCACATGAAGGATGAAGATTTGGTGGACGCGTGGAAAGCTGTCGCGTTGTCTTCTTCATCACTTGACGATGACTCATTTGACGTGGAGTTGTCATCCCAAGTGACTGCTTGCATCGCTTTCTTCTTAGCCGGATTCTTGTTGGGACATTCCGTTGCTATGTGGCCGTAGCCTCGACATTTGAAACACTGAACTTGTCCCTCAGAACTTTTCTTATCCTTTGAGAAGTTCTCTTGGCTTCTTGACTTGTGACTTGAAATCCCTTTGCCTTTCTTCGACTTTCCGAAGGATGGAGTTTTGCTTGAATTTCCCCTTCGAAAGTTGCGGCGAAACTTCCTTGTCAAGAGAGCGAGCTGCTTCTCAAAGTCCTCCATAGAAATGTTCTCGTCGTCGTCCGAGGAGGATGAATCCGCGTCTTCTTCTTTAGTTGATTTCAATGCGTAACCTGAAGACTTAGAAGAGGATGCCTTTCCAGAAGAATAGTTAGTAGGAAAAGTCATTTCATAAGTTTGTAAAGCACCTACTAATTCTTCTACACGCATTTCGTCCGGGTGTTTAATTGTTTCAATGGCTGCAACCTTCGGGCGAAATCGTTCAGGAAGAGTTCTTAGAATTTTTCTTACAACTTTAAATTCTGGAATCTTCTCTCCCAAGTTAGCACATGAGTTCACGATGTCTTGCAATCGTGTGTAATAGTCAGTGAAGGATTCATTCTCTGCCATAGAGATAGAGTCAAACTTGCTCGTAAGCATTTGCAGTTTCTGAATCTTCACTAGGTTAGTTCCCTCATGCGTAACTTGAAGAACATCCCAGATTTCTTTCGCAGTCTCACATGCCGAGACGCGAGAGAACTCAGTTTGTGACAAAGCATTAAATAGAGCATTAATCCCTTTGCCATTGTAAGAAGATAAGTCTATCTCTTCCTTGGTCCATTTCGACCTAGGTTTTAAGGTGCGAACATCATCTAAAATTTCAGTTGGATTAGACCATCCTAATTCAATTGATTGCCACACCCTTTCGTCGATGGAAATTAAGAAAGCTTTCATCCGTACTTTCCAGTACGCATAATTTGTTCCATCAAAGAAAGGGGGTCGATTGATGTTTCCACCTTCAACCATTGTTTACAACCCTATTCCCGCTCTGATACCACTTGTTGGGTTTAGGTTAATAAGGATCTAATAGGGGAAAAAACACCTAGAGGGGGGTGAATAGGTGTAAACAATAAACACTCAAAAAATCATTGTGCGATAAAACCCAATGCGGAAAAATAAAAGAACACACAAGATTTTTACGTGGAAAAACTCCAAACCGGAGTAAAAAACCACGGGACCGATAACACGGCGAAATCCACTAGAATTAACACACGTACAAGGTGATATAACGTACTCACAGACGACTCAACCTTTTACCATACGCTCCTAGTAGATCTTCTCCGCTCGCTCCACGACGCTTCTCGAATCCACGATCTGCGCCCAACGCTGAATCCACAGCGTCCAACGTCGAGTCCACGACGTCCGACCGAATCCACGGTCTTCACCCAATGGCACGCTTCGAATCCACGAACGCACCTCGCTCCGAATCCACGAGAGCGATTGCACCTTGAATCCACAAGGCCACGCGAGTCCACGCGCCGATTTTGGGGTAAATCGTTGTTTGTTTGGGTGGTGATGATCCGCCGAATACTTAGATCAAGAGTAGATCGGAAATACCATCTAAGTATTCATTAGTTTGATTCAACTCAAGATATGAGTATGAAAACCTAGAATCAAACTAATCAATATAGATGAAGAACCATAGAATAAATCTAATGATTTCCGTTCTTCTCTATATGTGGATCTAAGGCCGTATAAAATGATATTTGAAAATGACGGCTCTTTTTCCGATATGTGGATTGCCCTAGAAATGAAAAGGAAGGGCTATTTATAGGTTAGAAACCCTAGGAAGAATATTCGGATCAAAAACAAACTTTTCTGGAAAGTTTTACGGACGGCGATCCGGATTGCGAAGTCACGATCCGGATCGCAGACGCGTAGAGAGCAATTTCCAGAAAACCGCCTGTTCGGGATCCGGATCATAATCCACGATCCGGATCGTTCATACAGTTTTACCAGAACAATGTGTTCGGGATCCGGATTGAGATTCCTGATCCGGATCGTTCAAGCCAACAGGTAAAACTCATGTTCGGGATCCGGATCATCAAATGCCATGATCCGGATTGAACTAGTGTATGAACGAACACCCTTCGGGATCCGGATTGAAAGACACGATCCGGATCCTGAACATGTCCCATGTCCAGTTTTTGATGAATATGCAATTAAAACCTCTTCCAGGTGTTTCTACACTATAAGAAGTATTCGGATCATCAAAATTATTTAGTTAAACGTACCTGATCCTTTTGAATTCTTCTTTCTTGAGATTGAGGTATATGATCCAAAGTTTCTTCATCTTCAATCTTCAAGACTTAAACTATTCACGAAATACGCCAACTCAAATTCCGTAACAGAGCCTGGTATTTTTATACCAGTTGTGTGATACTTGAGTTCGGTGGGATCGCTTCCCTTGGGCTATGCCCGGGTGCGATGATGACACCGAGCTTGACGAGGCTGCGATGACGCGACTAGTTGGTACGCTAGAGTTCGCTTGAGGTAGTCAGTTAGGACGCCCCACGTAAATCCCGTCCTCTTGTGGATGCGAGGTAGTGGGCAGGTGCGTTCCTAGACGACCTGCGCCGGCTCGACTGGACCCTTTGAGGCAGTCTTGGAGGTCGGGGGATTAGTGTTGAGTGAGTGAGTCACTCCATCGCAGCAGTCAGACAGGCGACCACCTCCGAGCAGGCAAGTTTATGCCGCTCAGGACGAGGACTCAGGGGCAACTAGCCACGTGGTGGCAGTGGGGCTTTTGCTTGTTGCATGGGCTAGAGATTGGACCGCTAGTTGGTGCTCATGAGGTCCGGTTACCCGATCACGTGTTGCACCTAGATGAGTGTTGTTGGTCCTGCCCAGTGCAGTTAGGGCCCTGGGGGTTTTGCCCGTTGATCTTGGCCCTTTGCCAGCTCCGGGATTTTGTTATCGTGTTGAGGGTGGATTGGTTGACTCTGTTATGCTGCCTTCGATTGTTGAGAGAGGACTGTGACCCTTGGTGAGCCGGGTTAGCAGGAGTTTGTTTTTGAGGCAGTGAGCTGATAGCACGATTGCGGGATCTGATGATTCGAACAGGTCGGAGTGACCCAGAGCCACGTCGTGAGTTTGGACCGTGAGGTTTTGAGACAGTGATGCCACACCGTTGATGCACGGTGGTGATGCCACGCCGTTGTTGCACGGCAGTGATGCCACGTTGTGGGTATACAACGGTGAGAGTTCTTGGAAGGTTCGAACACGGTCAGACTCGGATGGTGCTTGGGCAGATGCCTTCGAGTGATTGACAACTTTGTGGAACCGTACAGCCGAGGGCTGTGCCGGGATAGTGTTCAGGAACCTGTTTGGGCAATTTAAGCTGTTATCGATGTCAAGTAGATTGACAATTGCCCTACCGACTTAAGAACGGTGCTTTCCCCAGCTGTGTTGGGACGGGTTGGTGGTATAACCCGTCGTGGATACTTGTATTATCTCCGAAGCGACGTGGAGCGTGTAGGGCACGTGAGGATAGTGCTACAACTTCTATGAGGGAAGAAGTTGTATTCCATGTTAAGAAAGTTTGCTTTCTGACCTCGGAAGATTTTGCACATGGCCTTTTAGCGACGGAGATAAAGCTGAGGAAGAGTTGGTTTGAGGAAACGTCAGCAGAGAGAGTTGCTAGACGTGCGATTGATACCTCAGTGCTATCTCGGCGAAGACTTTATGGTCAGATTCGCCTCGTTTTAGCAAGTAGTGCAAGCTTTGAGTGAGATAACTGTTCAATGGATGCCACTGTTGGAACCTTGTATTGTGGAGTGTTAGCTGTGCCAGGGACGACTCCAATGCCCTCTCCCTTTTTTCTGTTTATGCCGAGGCTTAACGAACTGATCGACGATTTCGGAAGGCTACTCCAGAAATGGAAAAGGTGCCGGAGCCTGTTCTTGTTTGATTGGGGTGAAGGCACTCGCCATTCGGGATTCTCGAACTTTTCGCCGTTGCCGGCTGGTTCTCAAATCGGGAGTTAGGGGTTAAGGAATGTTCCTGGTGTTGGTTGCTTTCCTATTGATGGATACGAGAGTTTTTCACTGAGTTTGGGCAGTGGGTGGCTGTGTGGACAGCGATAGATTACCATTTATTCTGAGGAGTATATGGTTTTGATCACTCGCTTGTTTGGATTTCGTTTCCTTGGTGAGGAGCGAGGATCTGAGTGATACCTTGAGTGAGGCAGAAGTTTTGTGCTTTCAGATTTTACCTTGAGGAAAGGTTCAGTGGAGTCATCTGGATGAATAGGAGTGACCGCCTGAAAGCCTGAGGATGAGTCGTGGATCTCCTATCCCTTTTGTCATCGATGAGGTACCCTCCTAAGTATGGATTTAGTTGGGTTTCGAGGACGAAACCCTTTTTAAGGAGGGGAGAGTGTAATGTACCGGAGCTTCGGATAGCGCACCGACCCCGCGGGATGGCGTGGGAAGGAGAGTTTGCCTGGGGGGTGTCCCAGTTTTGTTTACTGTTGTGATCGGGTTGATTTGGATCAACGCGGAAGCCCCTTGTTGATTCGGGGTTTTCCGGGCAGTGTTCGCCGTTAAAGGATTGGTTTGGGAAGCACCGACTCCACCGTGGTGTGCAGAAAATTGGGAAAACACTTGGAGCAGCTGTACTTTTGATTTACAGCGAGGTTCGGGAGGTTTCGGACCCGTGCGGAGACCCCGGAGCTGAAAAGTGAGTCGGAACTGGCAGTTTTGGAGCCGGTTTTTGGATTGAGTACCCCGACTCAACGGATGAGCTTTTTGAAGAGAAAAAGCTGTGAGCACGTGTATTTTCGATTTACAGCGGAGTTCGGGAGGTTCCGGGCAGCGGCGGAGAGCCCGAGGTCGAAAAGTGAGTTGGAGTTGGATTTGTGGAATTAATTAATTAGGTTAATTAATTAATTAAAGTTTTCCCCTTTATAAAAGGGGCTCCAACCCTCTCTGCAGCAGGGAGAAAGAAAGAAAAAGGAAGAAGAAAAGAGAGGAAAAGAGGGAGAGGGAGAAGATGAAGAGGGCTTTGGAGGAAGCTTTTCTTGGGCGTTTCTTCCCGAGCGAGGGCGCGGAGCCGTGCGTGGAGCCGGGTGATGCGCGCGAGGCGGACTCCGTCGGGGTATGTATGTATTTATTTATTTATTTATTTAATCGTTGTGGGGGCGCCGCGCGCAGCTGCTGCCGCTGCTGCTGCTGCCGCTGCTGCTGCTGCGCTGCTGCTGCTGCTGCTGTGCAGCAGGGCGCCGGGCCGCCGGCGGCAGCGCCCCTGAGCCGCGCGCGTGGCGCGCGGCACTGCAGGGGTGCCGCGCGGGCGGCCCCTGCGTCGGGGCAGCCCTGCAGGCCGCGCGCGTGGCGCGCGGCACTGCAGGGGTGCCGCGCGGGCGGCCCCTGCGCTGGGCGGGCCGCGCGGGTGCCCTTGGGGCCGCGCGGCACCGCAGGCCGCGCGCAGGGCGCGCGGCACTGCGGGCGGGCCGCGCGGGTGCCCTAGGGGCCGCGCGGCACCGCAGGCCGCGCGCAGGGCGCGCGGCACTGCGGGCGGGCCGCGCGGGTGCCCTAGGGGCCGCGCGGCACCGCAGGACGCGCGCAGGGCGCGCGGCACTGCGGGCGGGCCGCGCGGGTGCCCTAGGGGCCGCGCGGCACCGCAGGCCGCGCGCAGGGCGCGCGGCACTGCGGGCGGGCCGCGCGGGCCTGCGGGCCGCGCGCATGGGCGCGCGGCACCGCAGGGGCCCCGCGCGGGCGGCGGCGGGCCGCGCGGGCCTGCGGGCCGCGCGCTTGGGCGCGCGGCACCGCAGGGGCACCGCGCGGGCGGCCGCGGGCCGCGCGGGCCTGCGGGCCGCGCGCTTGGGCGCGCGGCACCGCAGGGGCCCCGCGCGGGCGGCCGCGGGCCGCGCGGGCCTGCGGGCCGCGCGCTTGGGCGCGCGGCACCGCAGGGGCACCGCGCGGGCGGCCGCGGGCCGCGCGCATGGGCGCGCGGCACCGCAGGGGCCCCGCGCGGGCGGCTGCGGGCCGCGCGGGCCTGCGGGCCGCGCGCATGGGCGCGCGGCACCGCAGGGACCCCGCGCGGGCGGCCGCGGGCCGCGCGGGCCTGCGGGCCGCGCGCTTGGGCGCGTGGCACCGCAGGGGCCCCGCGCGGGCGGCCGCGGGCCGCGCGGGCCTGCGGGCCGCGCGCTTGGGCGCGCGGCACCGCAGGGCACCGCGCGGGCGGCCGCGGGCCGCGCGGGCCTGCGGGCCGCGCGCTTGGGGCGCGCGGCACCGCAGGGGCACCGCGCGGGCGGCCGCGGGCCGCGCGGGCCTGCGGGCCGCGCGCATGGGCGCGCGGCACCGCAGGGGCCCCGCGCGGGCGGCCGCGGGCCCGCGCGGGCCTGCGGGCTGCGCGCTTGGGCGCGCGGCACCGCAGGGGCCCCGCGCGGGCGGCCGCGGGCCGCGCGGGCCTGCGGCCGCGCGCATGGGCTCGCGGCACCGCAGGGGCCCCGCGCGGGCAGCCGCGGGCCTGCGGGCCGCGCGCTTGGGCGCGCGGCACCGCAGGGCCCCGCGCGGGCAGCCGCGGGCCGTGCGGGCATGCGGACCGCGCGCTTGGGCCCGCAGGGGCCCCGCGCGGGCAGCCCTTGTGCCGCAGGGCTGGGTTTTGAGCCGTGCAGCTGCGCCGCCTTGTCCGCGCAGGCTGCGACTCGGCGTCGCGCCGCGGCGTGTGCGCGATGGTTTTTCCGCGCAACGCGCGGCGTTTCTCGTCGCCGGATGGTTTTTCCTTCGCCTTTGTTTGTGCGGTTTTGACCGCAGGTTTTTCTGATCCCGATTTACCTCCTCCTCTCACAGTTGTGGCATGGTGTTAGCTTCTACGCGGCCGTGGCGCGTATTTGCCGCATGGAGCTGTGGGATCGCATCGGGACCTCCGTTTGGCGCGCGGTTTTGCAGATTCTTCACAGGTGGGTTGGTTTTCTCCCGGAAGTATGGTATGCTCATATTACTTCCGAATGTAAGGTATTGTAACCCCTTTTTACATTATACCTCTGTCCACTGACTGTTGGACAGCCATGATATGTTTGAGGGTATATACCACTGGCTGAGTTACCAGATGGGTATATACCACTGGCCGAGTTACCAGATGGGTATAAATCACTGGCTGAGCTACCAGATGAGCAGATACCACTGGCTGAGTTACCAGATGGGTAAATACCACTGGCCGAGTTACCAGATGGGTATAAATCACTGGCTGAGCTACCAGATGAGCAGATACCACTGGCAGAGTTACCAGATGGGTAGATACCACTGGCCGAGTTTCCAGATGGGTATAAATCACTGGCTGAGCTACCAGATGAGCAGATACCACTGGCTGAGTTACCAGATGGGTAGATACCACTGGCCGAGTCACCAGATGGGTATAAATCACTGGCTGAGCTACCAGATGAGTAGGTACCACTGGCCGAGTTACCAGATGGGTATGAATCACTGGCTGAGTTACCAGATGAGCGGATACCACTGGCTGAGTTACCAGATGAGCGGATACCACTGGCTGAGTTACCAGATGGACAGATACCACTGGCCGAGTCACCAGATGGGTATGAATAGCACTGGCCGAGTTACCAGATGGACGAATATCACTGGCTGAGTTACCAGAAGAGTAAATACCACTGGCTGAGATACCAGATGGATGAATACCTCTGGTTGAGTTACCAGATGAGTAAATAACACTGGCCGAGCTACCAGATGAATGAGTACCACTGGCTGTGTTACCAGATGGAGGAATACCACTGGTTGAGTTACCAGATGAGTAAATAACACTGGCCGAGCTACCAGATGAGTAAGTATCACTGGCTGAGTTACCAGATGAATGAATGCCCCTGGCCGAGTCACCGGGTGGGTAATTGCCCTGGCTGAGTTACCAGGTAGTTAATTGAATGAAATGGAGACGACTTTTTAATGTCATGTGAAAGTTCAGCATTTCCAGTGCGGGGGCGGAAACTACGAGCGGCTATGCCTATAACCAGTTCTTGTTTGATAGGGTTGTAGATGACAGTCGTTCAGAATTTCCAGGCCTCCCGTAAGGGAGATTGAGAACTTTCTCTGCATTGCATTGAAACACATAGTGGTAGATTCTTTTCCAGCATAAATATCTATCTATCTATCTATCTATCTATCTATCTATCTGTTTTTGGTCTCCAGCGGACTCAGTGGGCGTACCACGGGTTTTGGCGTCGGTACCCACTGAGATCTGCCTGTGGCAGTAGATCTCACCCCGCTGTGATGACAGGTGTTCCTGAGGTGATCGTTCCAGGTTTGGCTCGTTCGGAGTTTTCTGACCGGGGTAAGGAGCGTGGCCGACTAGTTCCTACCCGAGTCTGTGGAGTCTGTGTTAGAGTCACTTGTACTTTTGGTTTCCACTTTTGTACCTTTGCTTTGGGGAGTAGTGAACTTGTGTACTTGGACTTTTTCACGTAGTGTTTTAGCTGCTTCTTTTATGTTTAGCTTCCTTCAGCTCTGATACTTGTGTAGCTTTTGAGCTCCTCTGCAGGTTAGACGCTTCGTCTGTACGGCAGTTTCCGTACGGACGGCGGATCTGTTGGCGAGCCCGGGTCGCAGTCCGACCCCGGGGCGTGACACCGGCATCCCTATCGTTGAATGCTGCACGTACACAGGCGGAATGGCCCCCGCATGGGTGTACTTTTCCGGAGAAGTGGTCTATATGACCCGTGTGCCCCACGTGTGTTGTTTGGGGACCTGATCACGATGGCTAAACGTGTCGCCCACGCATCGTGAAGGGGTTAGAGCATCATGTGTCACGTGGGAAGATCGTCGATCTACCCTGACGGGACGTGTCACGTGGGGAGATCGTCGATCTACCCTGACGGGACGGTGGTTACTAAAGTAAATAAAGTGATTAAAGTAAGTTTCAGGGCGAAGGATAGCGAAGGTTCCGGTGCGGTGTAACTTGTTCTAATCTCCTGTTTGTTATTGCTATAGCATCTACTTTATTTGTCACTGACTTTACCCACTCCGTGACAGATCCAACTAAGTAAGTACAACGGGACGGTGGTGAGGCATCGCGGACCCTATGTATGGCCGTTTGAGGCCTTTTGTTAAACTCTTTATCGGTTATCTCTCTCTTTTCCCTCTTTAGTTATTTTGTGTGGATGTGGATCATGCTGGATATGTGGACATGCATTTAACTGTTTGGATATGTTTATTATTTCAACTTAGTTTTGCAGCTGTTTTACGATGTAAAAGGATTTCGAAAATGACTTTTAAAAAATAAGGTGTCGTGTGGGCACCACTTTGAAAACCTTGTGGGTTTATCCTTTCAAACAATAAAACCGCCTTGATGTGAATGATTAGATGCTTTTAAAGGAACGGGTGTCGAGTGGACACCGTTTGCAACTGGTAGGCCGTTTTATTGATTCTGAATGTTTCATTTGCTAGTATTGGTTCACTGTGGCTGTGTGGTTAAAGTGCATGTTGATTGTTGTGTATAACATTGTTGTAAACGTGACGCCGTGCATATACAAAGGAGACTCTGTCCGTTTGAAGGGTGAATTTGTATATGTGGCGGTCTGTCGCGCACCGGTAGGCGAGGTTGTTCTCATTTGAGTGATTGATTTCAAAAAAAAAATATACACGTTTTTTCGCTAATCTTGAGACCTCCGGGGCAGCCCGCAGGCCGTCGCCCGTGCGGGACAGGGCGCCGTGCGGGGCCGCCCGCGCTTGCGGGCAGCGCGCCCGCGCGGGCCTGGCGCCGCATGGGGCCGCGCACACCCGCAGGCAGCGCGACGGCGCGGGGTCACCCGCGCCACTGTTTCCGACCCGGGACGCCGCCGCCGCCGCCGTCGGATCCGAGGGCCGCATTCCGCAACTGACCCGGACGATTTCTTTTCCTTCCTTTGTGTTTTTCGTGGGTACTGACTTCTCCTCGGGGGACTGTGTAGGTTCGGGGAGCGCGCCAAGACGCGGAGGAACCGAGCGCTGACCGTTATGCGAAAAAGGTGGGTTTTCGTTCTGAGACTTAGTTTGGGACTTTTCAAAAACTGTAAACATTTTTAATTACTCGTCTAACTGTGCTAATATTTGGTAATCTCTATGGTTGTTACTATCGGGTTCTATTTTGTGTACTTGGTTACTATGCTCGAGGCTGCAGCACGCGCACCCGCGGTTTGGCCACCGCAAAGGGTGCGCTTTTTCGGAAAAATATTCTATGACCCGTGTGAACCCATGAGGTGACGTAGTGGGGGCCCCCGTAGGAGGGGGGTTTTGAGGCACCAAGGTGTGAGCGGTGCGACCCGTCGAGGTAGGTGCTCGGCGTGGTTTACCGAGGTAGGTGCTCGGTTGGGTTGCCGGGGCAGGTGCCCGGATTAGGTATTGCAGGGGGTCGTGGTTTGCCCTTTTGGGAGGGTGGTTGCTCCGGACAGTTCTTACGGTCTGTTTTATTTACATTTTCCCTGCTTTCCTTTTTATTTCCAGTGTCGCTGACTTCCCACTCCGTGACAGGTTCCTTCAGGGGTGAGAGCTAGGGCGACGGTGAGGCCGAGGCAGGAGCTTTTGGGTCCTTCGAGGCCCTAGACTGTATTTATTCCTTTTTTTTCACATTTCATTTTCTATTAGTAGTTTACTGTGTGGTTCTCGATACCCTCGTGGGGTCGGTGTAGATGTCGACAAGTTACTCTCTAGTTATGTGGATGATTGATCGTTTTCCTTCTTCTATTTGGCCGCTTTCAAACCACAAGAAGAAAAGAAAAAGGCATTGCGAAAATTATTTTAAAAATTAGGGTGTCGTGTGGGCACCGTTTTCAAAACCTTGTGGATTTATGAATTTCGAAAACGGGTTTAAAAACCTCGGTGTCGTGTGGGCACCATTTTAAAAAACTCTGTTGATTTATGGTTTTCGAAACTGTTTTAGAAATCTGGGTGCCGGGTGGGCACCGCTTTCAAAACTGTGGATTTATCCTTTCAAATCGATTGGCCTCGAGAATTATTTAGTCTTGTACACTCATGTGAATAAAACTGTTGTGATTGAATGAAACTGCTGTGATTGAATGTTTGTATTAGCCGCGACGCCGTGCATATACAGAGGAGACTCTGCCCGTTTGCGGGGTGAATCTGCGTATGCGGCGGGTCTGGGCACGCACCGGGGAGAAAGTACTTTTGAAAAAAAAATATACACGCATTTTCATACCTTCCGTTGACTGTTTCTGCTTAATGAAACCCCCGAGGCGTGACAAGAAGCCCTGCAGAGATCCGGGTCACCACATGCAAGGTTATGTGCTAATATAGCAATCCACATGTCCAAAGCCACATGCATAATCCCAACAACGAGTATAGATCATTCAATAAGTCCAATAACAGGATCTCTCTAATATTCCTAGTGAGTATGTCAGAAATAGAGGGATATAGCAACCACCCACCTCGATCACGAAGCGCGGATCCACAAGCACCCAAACACTAGGTAAACATAGCACGCCGCAAACACTGCAAAGGTAACCCAAACGGCGTACAATTAATCCAAGAAATGCACAATAAGCTGCTGTCCATACAACAAGCCTCGAAAATGGATAATTTTCACCTATAAGATAAACTCAGAAAATTCCAAAAAAAATAACCATTGCGATCCTCACGGCGAGCCGATCGAAACGAGTGCTTGCACGTCCAAATCCAACACCTATAGGTTAAGAAATAATTAGAACATCGCCGTATGTCAAAACCTTCACAAACACAAGCCTGCAGAAACTCGGTCCCAAAGAAGCTTGATTATCACCTTCAAAGAGTCCTCCAAAAATTCTGATAAAAATACGGGTGCGTTTCTCACGAAGCGTAGATGTTGATCGAATCCTCATATGTCTCATTTCAATGCCTGTAAACCGAGAAATCACAACAATACTCCTCCACTGTCCAAATCCTCACAGCGGTACAAGGGGTCAAAAGATACCTCCGAAACCATGCCAAAATCCCAAAATAAAGCAAAGTAATCACACGAAAATCGAAGCCTTACCTCTTAGGAACACACTGTCGTAGAAATCGCCCAAAAATTCCTCCTAGTTTTCGCACAAAAAATTTCTGACTGAACTGTGGCGGAAATGGGCCAAAAGAAAGGAATGTCGAGGCGCATTGTAAAACCAAGATCGCCGCTGCCGAGCCTCCAAAAATCCAGGGGATCCACCACTAGATCAAAAACATCACGAGGAACAAGTTTCCTAAAGGTCTCTCCCTCTCAATCTCTCTCTAAGTCTCGAAAAGAGCAGAAAAAGAGAGAGAGGAGGGGTATAAATAGGCCCAGCCCAACCCACAAGCTAACCGGATTCGGGCGCCGGATTCGGGCGCCCGAATTCGGCCCACGGCCCAACACTGTGCGCGCCCGAAACCCCCTCGGCGCGCCACGTCACCCTGCTTCGCGCCGCGCACGCCCGGCGCACGCGCGCCCACCAATCACGGCGCGCCACGTGGCGACGCGGTCCACTGCGGGAAGCGTGGACCGCGGTTCACGCCGGATCCGCCAGGTCACTGCACCCGCCAATGAGCGGGCGACACGTGGCGCAAGGCGATCCATCGTGCGCCGCGCCCGGCGCGAATCACGCGCTGCCCCGCGTGCGTTGACCGACCAATCAACGTGCGCCTTGTGTCATCGCCTCCACTCGCTGAGCCCAGTGCACGCACCCGATGCACCTGTTGAACCCGAAGCCGCTACGTGTCCCCAGCACGCCCAATGGGGAGCCGCCACATGGCACACCAACCCGAACACCGCGCCTGCCCGCGCGCCCTGCCCGCGCGCCTGCCCGGCCCGCGCTCGCTCCCGTAGGCCGAGCCCACTGCGCCGCCTCTCCAGCTCCGCCACGTGGCGTTCGGCACCACTAGAAAGCCGCCACGTGGCACACTCACGGTCCACCGGTCCACCGTGCACCCGAAATTACTGAAAACTTCCGGGTGTCCGTTTTCGGGCGTCCGGACTCAGAAAAATACAAGTAAATAGCCGTTTTCCATTGGTTTTCCGTACTGAATCCAAATACCGCCTTCGTTTTGCCCAATTTCGCTTCTAAATTTCGACGGGTGCCTTCAACTACACTCGGGATCAATTCAACACACTGAGTCCATTTCTTGAGTCCAAAACGCACCCAAACAACTCTAACCCCCAATAAAGGCCTCCAGAAGCTGTTGATCCAACAGTAATCCTCTTGTGAAAATTCGGGTCCTCACACCCTCGCTCCGTTGTACTAAGTGCTACCCAATGCATTGTCGGAACATCGTGTTGAACCCCAAATTGTGTTTTTGTTTATAATGGTGTTTTAACGTTGGTTTTTCGGGTGTAGTTTGTTCGGCGGGGTTGAGGTGTTTTTAGTTGGAGCTTTCGCACATCTTCTTCTTCGTTGTTTGAGGTGGGTAACTAAACCAAGGTTGAGGATGTTATCGGAGTTTGTGTCCGGCCTTTCTCTTCCTTTATTTTATTGAAATATTTTGGCATAACTGTTTTAAGGAAGGACAATGTGTGGCATGCTTTAGCAAAATTTGATGCATACAAAAGAGGACAAGACAAGACGCTTTATTTGGTCGGGTACAGCTACCACGATTAAATCTATGATAATAGGTTTTGAAGCTTATGGCGCTAGCACGTACACCAACAGTCTGATCTACCGCAAGAGGGTGTACTTTTTCAGAGAAGTGGTCCAGGGAGGACACGTGAACTCTACGTGGCGATTACGTAGGGGCCCACCGAAGGAACAAGGGGTGGGTTATAAAGCACCAAGGAATTGAGCAAGGTTGGGTATTTCTTAGGTCGACGGACTAAGGAATGGTGATGTATGGAACGGGTGTTCCGGTTGTGGTTTGTTGTCCTATTTACCCTTGCATCCATCTATAATGCATCATGATTATGTATCAGTTATTCTCCTTCCTATGTTTTTGGTCACTGACTCCCACCATGTGACTGGATCCAGCGGGGACGGAAGAGAGACATTGACGCACGAGTGACATCGCTTTCCGTCTTCTCGGTGACTCCTTCTTACTCTTCTATTGTTGAGATACTATGTGGATATGATAAGCATGACACTTGTTCAACTTGTTTGTGGATGATGTGATATGACTTTGGAACTCGAATGCTTTGATGCTGTGGAATAATAAACTTTGATATTTCCTTCTCATCTTGGGATAATTGTTTGTGCATGTGAAGGTTTTGAAAAGACCAAATGGTTGCGAAAATGGATTTCTAAAATAGAGTGTCGTGTGGGCACTATTTTGATATTTCTTTCAAATTGGTGTATGTCGTGTGGGTAATTATCCTCGAAATGAGGTATGAGTTTATGTGGTTCCCTTATGTGACAATGTGTATGTAAACTAGTGAGGCGTGGTGTATGTATGATGTGCGACGCCGTGCATATACAGAGGAGACTTTGTCCGTTTGTGGGGTAACTTTGTATGTGTGGCGGGTCTGGGCACGTGCCGGAGGGGAAGGATGTTTTATTAGAGAAAAAATTGGCCGTTTTTTGCTTTTGAAATTCCCTCAGGGCGTGACAGATTAAGATGGTATCAGAGCATAAAGGGCACCACTCACGTAGTTTGCATAACATTGAGTTCCAATAATGATTAAAACATCCACGGTATCCTTATGCATGCTAATATCTTGTGTAATCAACAAGGTCTCCCGATTACATGAGTCGGTGGTTTTATGTTTGCTTTAATTGTTATGCCTTCCTTTTTATGAGTGTTTTGTTGCTTTGACAGGTTATTGGTTTATGTTGGTTGTTGATCCCTTGCGGCGTGTGTACAGAGTATGGCACGCACCCGATCTTCGGGTAGAGGTGGAGGAGAGGAGGGAGTGAGGCCGGTTGCCGTCGAGGCTACGACAGCCAGGGAGAACCTGTTGCTTCGGCAACAAGTCCGGGATTTATCGGGGCAACTTGCGGCGCTCACTGATGTTGTGCTACGAATAGCTCGCGAGACGGCGGCGATTTCTGCGACATTGACTCCTTCTCTTGGACCGGTTCCGTCTGAGGCGCCAGCGCCGGCGATAGGCGGTGAGGATACTCTTCCGACAGACACGACGACAGCACGGGCATCGACATACCAGCAGTGGCACCCTCGGATGTCCTTTCTCCGGTAGCTCAGGGATCGAGGCTAGGAGCTACATCTAGGGATCCGACGAGGGGTGCAGGTGTAGTGTCCCAGAATCCCCTATTGTTTTCCCCATGTTTCGGGGTGAGGATCACCTATTATTGGTGTGTTGGGCCCCAACATGTCAAAGGGATGTGTTGATTGGACTCAATGAGGGTTTGGGATCAAGCCTGACCTTCGGCTGCTTTTGCCGAATTTTAGAAGTGGTTTCAGGCTGATCGGAGGCCGTAGTTGGATTCAGCGCGGAAAAACGCTTGAAAACGGCTATTTATTTGTATTTTTCTGAGTCCTGATGCCCAAAAACGGACACCCGAAAGTTTTCTCTGCAAATTGGTGCACGGGGGGAGCCGTGGACCGGCTGGGACACGTGGCGGGCACTCATTGGGCCGGCGCACGCATCTCGGTCCATGCAAGTGGGCCGCCGGTGCACGGTGGACTGGCGTGCCACGTGGCGGCGCGTGGTTGGTCCGGTGCTATGCGCGCGGCGCACGGGGACGGGCGCGGGCAGGCCGGGCAGGCCGAGCAGGCGCGGGTAGGGGCGCGGTGCATGGTGGACTGGGGCGCGCCACGTGGCGGCCCCGGGTTGGAGGGCGTAGGTGTGCGCGGTGCACCCGCGGGCGAGCGGTTGCGGCCGTACGCGCACACGGGCGGAGGCGCGTAGGCGGCGCGCCGGCTGGCGTGCCGGGCGGGGCAGCGCCAGCCACGTGGCGTCGCGCCAATGGCTGGCGCCACCCACCAAGCCGCCCCGCTGGGGGCCACGTGGCCGCACCCGGTTCGCCGGGCGCCGCTGTCCCCTGTGTGGGGGACACGTGTCGCGCCCGGGTGAACCGGGCGCTACTGGGCCGGGCTGCGGGCTGCGGGCCGGGCCACTATGTGGGCCCGATTTCGGCGCCCGAAAGATTTGGGCGCCCGAAACCGGGGACACAACGGTAATTTCTTGAAATGTTTTTTTTGGGCCTATATAAGCACCCCACCTCTCCCTCTTCTTTTCCTTTTTTCGCAGCTTAGAGAGAGAATGGGAGGGAGAACTCTTTAGAGAAATTGTTCCTCTCGTTATTTTACATCTCGTGGTGGATTTCCAAATTTTATGGAGCCTAGACAGCGGCGATCCGGATTTTACAGTGCGCCTCGTTTTTCCCCTATTTCGGCCCGTTTTCGTCACTTCTCAGTCCGAGAAGCCCCCTGTGCAGTACAGGAGGCTGTTTTCGACGATTTCTATGCCGGTGTGTTCCTGAGAGGTAAGGCTTCATTTTTCGTGTTGGTGATTTCTTTTGATTCCAGATTCTTGGCACGGTTCTCGAGGCATTTTTGACACCAGATTTGCCGTGTGGAATTTTGGACGGCAGCGACTTCATTGATTTATCTCTTGGCATAGGAGCATCGGATCAAGGCGTATAAATAGTCGTTTTGGGCCTACTCTTCACGAGGAACACAACCGTGAATTTCTGGGATTTTTGGAGCTCGGCACAGAGGTGAAATGCCTTCTTTTTCCTGCTGGTTGGAAAAAATAGCAAAAGCTGTGTTTTGAGACTTGTATATTTACACCTTGTGCAATGTGTGTTGTTGTAGGGCACTGTTTTCGGCAGACAGCGTTTTAGGGGGCAGGGGGCAGCGGGGAGTTTATTCTGGTGTAGTGCGCGCCTTTCGAGGTGGGTGGTTGTGTTTCCCTCACTGTTGACATGCTCTCTAGGATTATCAGAGTTCCCCAATTTAATTGTGACCATCTAATATTTGATGTGAGAACCTAATATATTGACCCCACAATTCACTTGGTAGCTTCTATGTGTTAAAATTGGGACAGTTATGTTGGACATATGTTATGATGAAGCTTGCATTCAAGGATGACTTAAAAATATTGGGACACTTAAATGGCTCTCCTAACATGAATAATAAGCGTTTTCTCCTCTAGTTTACAAAAGTGAACCTTTGCATGCTTGTATGGACATCTAGTTAGGCCACTATTTCTTGCTACACTATCTTATTGGGATTTGACTTAGGAGAAACCATGTTTTATCGTTCTCATTTTATTCAGATGCATATTGCTCGAGTTCGAGCAGGGTTTTGGGGTAGTGTAGTTGGGAGCTTGAGTTTGGGACAATTAGACTCGTTTGTGGATTGTGGGGCATTGTGGCAACCGCGTACGTTAGGCGGTCAACCAGCTGTTTTGCTTTATCAGATTGGGGATCGGGGTTGCATTAGTGGATGGAGTTTTCCCACTTTGATCATAGTCATGATCCAGTCCTGCTATTGTGAGATATTGGTGACAGGGTTATTATACTCGTGTGGGTCGCTCCCCTCGAGTGCCACTCTGGAGTAGACTTTCAACCGTGTTGGGTGCCGGTCAGTTGGACAGTTGTGAGCTATGACAGAGCAGGCAGTGCCAGTGCTTTTTGGCCGTTGATTGGGTTCTTTAGGCAGTGAGCCTTATAGTTGCATGCATATAATCTTTTTGGCACTGCATTTAGAGGCATAGTAGTGGTAGTTTTCTTCTTCAGCACCCTTTATAGCTTACCACTGTTTTTCCTTTTTGCCTCTTATAGTCCTAGTGGGTGCGTCAGCGTTTGATGTTTTACCCACTAGGGGAGGCTACTGGTTTATCTAGTAGTTCTCACCCCCATTGTTGTTTTCTGTCTTTTTTTCTTTGTTTTGTAGAGTCGTCTGCGGGAGCTGCTAGGCCATCGGCAGCTGATCGAGGTAAGGGGATCGCTGAGTAGATAGATCTCCTGTGAGACTGAGATTGTTGTTAGACAGATGTTGTACCCTTCACTCAGACTGTTGTATTCTCCTTTTATTTTGGGTCTGGCGTTAGCCAGCTAGTTGTACTATTTTGGTGAGCTGGGAGATTATTGTATCTATTACAGTTTTTATTTTTATTTCCAATCTGAGATACTATGTGGTTCTTCTATTTCAGCTCTGTATTATGCTCTTTTATTGTATCTCTTATATCTGAGCAGGTTACCAGCGCTTCGTGTACATGAAAAATTTTGTGTGCACGGCGAATCTGTTGGCGAGCCCGGGTTCTAGTTTACACCCGGGGCGTGATAGATTAAGTTGGTATCAGAGCTTAGGGATAGGTCAGTTGGGACTTAGGAAACCCTAGGCTTTTGGCAGACCCTAGGATGATAGGGCGCGAGAGATGTGATATTTTGCGAAAGTCGTTGATTTATTAGTTTGACTCTTCCAGTGAGCGAAGAGGGATCGACATAGCCTATTTCTGGCGGACAGTTATGTTGGCTGCAGACAACATAAAGTCACAGAAATAGGGAAATGTCTTTAACTTTCACTAGATTGGGTCGTGTGGTGTCCTGATACTGATTCGTGGTTTCTTGTTGCAGGATGACTCCGCGACACAGGATGTTGACGCGTTCGCAGCCTTCTTCCTCTGAGCCCGAGCAGGAGGAGTCCGGGCAGGGCCAGCAGAGTGAGGTACGGGAGCTTCAGGCACAGATGGCCCAGATGGCAGAGGCCGTTCGGCGTCAGGAGGAGGCTTCCCGACGTCTGGAGGAGGCCATGGGGCGGTTGACGCATATGTTGGATGTCACGCCCCGGGGTCGAAACTGCGACCCGGGCTCGCCAACAGATCCGCCACCTATGCCAACCAGCATAGGCGAAGCGTCCTACCTGCAAGAAAAGTACTACAGCTAAACATAATATCAGAGCTATTAGTAAAAACCTGCTGTATAACTAAAATCAATCACTGTACAACTGGAAAATACAATAACGTCTGTCTCCTAAAATAATAACCATACAATATCCTCGGGTACAAAACTCAGAACTCAACCGGAATATATCTCCAATAAATACATCAGTGTACAGTCTCTCGATACATAATATATCCTCACTACATCAGTCTCTCAAAAGAGGAAGTAAAACAACTAATCTACCGAAGCTCTCCTCTGAAGGGGGGTACCGCTACACTCCAACGACGGGTAGGGATCTAGCTCGTGACTACCTCGCCTCGAACAACAACGGCAGAATCAGCAACATCCGCTATGACTCTGCAAAACAAAGGAGAGGAAGGAAAAAGGAGGGGGAAAACCCCAAAGGGTGTGAGAACTACACCAAAAAGGGAGTTCTCAGTGGGTACCACCGCCAGACTCGACGGTCTACCCACTAAGTCCTCAAGAGACAAGAAAAAACTAACCAAAGTCGTAAAGACGAAAAAAGGAAGCTGGAGACTCTCAACAGCTATCATGCCTCTATCAAAAAGCCCAAGATGGGAGAACCAAAGAATGGTATGCAACCACTGGCACATGAAGTGCACAATCGACCCAATCGATAGACCAGTAATCACTGGCACTACCTGCTATGCCTGCTATGCCTGCCATGCCTGCTATGCCTACTATGCCTGCCATGCCCGCTATGCCTGCCTGCCTGCTATGCCTGCTATGCCTGCCTGCCTGCTATGCCTACTATGCCTGCTATGCCTGCCTGCCTGCTATGCCTACTATGCCTGCCATGCCTGCCTGCCTCCTATGCCTGCCTTGCCTGCCATGCCTGCTATGCCTGCCTGCCTGCTATGCCTACTATGCCTGCCATACCTGCTATGCCTGCCTGCCTGCTATGCCTACTATGCCTGCCATGCCTGCCTGCCTGCTATGCCTGCCATGCCTGCTATGCCTACTATGCCTGCCATGCCTGCCTGCCTGCTATGCCTACTATGCCTGCCATACCTGCTATGCCTGCCTACCTGCTATGCCTACTATGCCTGCCATGCCTGCCTGCCTGCTATGCCTACTATGCTTGCCATACCTGCTATGCCTGCCTGCCTGCTATGCCTACTATGCCTGCCATGACCTCAACCTAGTGTCACTAGTAAAACTGATACTGCCTGCTGTGCCTGCCAAATCGGGTATGCTGGCCAACGCATCACACCGATAGGGGTTAGGAGTCTCAAGGACTCAAAGGTGCCTGCCAAATCGGGTATGCCAGCCTACGCATAACACCGATAGGGGATAGGAGTCTCAAGGACTCAAAGGTGCCTGCCAAATTGGGTATGCCAGCCTACGCATAACACCGATAGGGGATAGGAGTCTCAAGGACTCAAATGTGCCTGTATATCGCACACTTCGGAGTGGCACTCGAGGGGAGCGACCCACACGAGTAAAGTGCCCGAGTAATAAGTATCTTGGTAGTATAAGTCAGCAGGATTGGATCACGGCTCTGATCAAAGTGGGAAAACCCATCCACTAAGGAAAGCCCGATCCCCCCAATCTGATGCAATAATAACCACCCGGTCGACCGCCCAAAGTCCGCGGTCGCCGCAATACCCTGCCATCAAGCCCAGCTTATCCCATATCCCAAGAATCTGACTACACTATCCCAAACCCCCCGCTCGAACCCAAGCGACATAGACCGCCTGACTAACAAAGGAGGAGAAAGGGGAAAGCATGATTTCTCCTAAGTCAAGTTCCAATAAGTAGTGTAGCAGTAAAAGATGGCGTAACTAGATGACCATACAAGCATGCAAATGTCCTTTACATAGGGTAAGTCCCTTAGGTAAGCATTTACAATTCATCATCATGAATATATGAATGCTGCAAATTCTCGATAATATTTAATATGAATATTAGTCTTGCAATTCCCTTTATACAATCATCCTTCCTAGCCTACCTCCCAATGACATACCATTATTGTACCTTAAACATGCGTGCGTTCTAATACAAGAATTAAAGAACCGTCCATCGGTTCAGGGAACAGAACACCCACCTGAAGTGCTCAAACCAAGGCAAACCTGGGGTCGGCGAAGAGCGTGGCCACTTGCTCGCACAATACGCTGAACCCATATCCACGGCACATGTCGCGCAAACCTCGGCTCCTAGCAGTGTTCCAAAACACTCGTGAACCCTCCTGGGCACAGCAAAAGGTCCAAAGTTACGCTTTATGCTAAAATATCCAAGTATACACCATCTGCTGAAACCAGTCCCGAAGATGTGCAATTTTCACCTGCATAACGGACTCAGAAAAATCCACCAAAAATACGAACGCGATCGTCGCGTCGAGCCCTTCGAAACGAGTACCTGCACGCCAAAATCCGAGTCCAGGAGGCTGAGTTACAAATTCCACAACGCGGTGAGCGCGAAAGTCCACAACAAACACAACTGTAATACTCCGCACAGTAAAGGGGAAAGAAGTATACCTTCGGGCGAATCTCAGAAAATTCCCCGAAAACACGACGGTAATCCTTGCGACGGGTAGATGCAAAAAGTATAAAGGCACGCCTCAATCCGAGTCTCGTACACCAAGTTGCACGCAAAACGGTGAACACTCACGAGTCCGCGCGCAAAACGATGCGCGGGCACCAAACCTGCATGCAAAATGGTGCACGCCATTAAAAACCCGCACGCAAAACGATGCGCGCCAACACGACCTACACGCGAAACGGTGCACGTACCTCGAATCTGCACGCAAAACGGAGCATGTTCCTATAAGGTTGCACGTAAAACGAGGCGCGTCCAAAACGCCAGCAACAGTCCGCGCAGTAAAACGGCATAGTAAAATACGGTCCCTAACACGCAAGAAGGCACAGGGTCAAATCCAATGTCCAAAAGGACGCTCCAAAACTGTGGCAAAAATACCGCAAAAACAACACGCGGGACCTACCTCGACCGCGACGCGCCACCCAACCGGCTCATTGGAACACCTCGCGTGCTCCGCGAGGTCCACGGCGCACCGCCGCACCCCAGAAAATCCCCTCCCTCACTCTCTCTCGCGCTCGGTTGGAGAAGAAAGGAAAAGAAGAAGAGAAGTGGCGCGGGGGAGAAGGAAGAAGAAGAAGAGAAAAAGGAGGAGGGGGTGTGCTCCCGTGGACCCGGTCCACGGAGCCCACCAATGAGGATACGCTATCTGGCGGTCCACAAGGCAGGGGAGCGCGCGCCGGGCTCGGGCGCGCGCCCCAGCGCCACGCGGCACGCGTCCCGCGCGCCACGCGGGACGCGGCACCCGCGCGCCACACGGCGCGCGGGACACCGCGCCACACGCAGGTGCGGGACACCACGCGCGCCACACGGGCGGGAGCCCCCGCGCGGATGCCTCCCGCGTCCGCGCGGGCGCCAATGGGGGCCCGCCACGTGGCGGCCCCCCGTTGGCCCGCGCCAACAGCGCAGCTAGCGCGCTTCTGCGCGCCTCAGGCAGAGCGCCGCCGCGCTCCGAGCCACGCACCGTCGCCCTAGGGATCCGTGCCGTCTGGAAAAACGCGCACGTGCCTCGAAAAACGCGTGCGTTAACCGGGCTCCGAAAAAATAAGTAAATAGTCCATTCTCAACGATTTCGCGCGCTGAATCCAAAAACGATGTCCGTTTCTCCAAATTCTCATCAGAAAATTTGCCGAAAGCCCCCGGAAAGCCCACTTGCTCCGATTTTCACGCTGGGTCCATTTCTTAAGTTCGATTTGCCAAATTCCATCTCTAAATAATTCTGAAGGCATCCGGAGAGGTGATCTTTCATCCAAACTTCGTCCTGAGTCCAAATTTGACATCCGTGTCGCGCGAAATCACTTCTAAACACTCGTCGGGTCCTCCAATTACCCACGTGATCCCTTTTAAGCCCGAAGTCCAACACTAGTGTCCAATTGGTGCACAAACGCCACCGACAAGCCACATAGGCCTCCAGAAGCTGCTGGTCAACCAGTAATCACATCGTGGGGATCCAGGTTCTCACATCCTCCCCCACTAAAGAAAGTTTCGTCCTCGAAACTAGCTCGATTCCACCAGTAGTCACAAACACCAAGGGTAAGTACTCAACATCGTCATCTCCAGCTCCAAGTCACTACTCACTCCCCGTGATCACTCCTCAACAACAACAACAACGACAACCAGTACGGCATAGCCCGATTGCGCAACCTCTAATCTCACAAGCCAGAATTCGCAATGGGCGTCCCTCGTACTCCAAACATTCCTAGATCTCAAATGGGGCGAGTTAATCACGGGCGAGGGATCCAAAAACATAACCTTCCTGAGCTGAGACATGAAACACAACAGGGGTTCCATCCAAAGTGGGGGAAACAAGATAATCGCCAGTGCAACACGCACCGAACCACAACCTGTGTTAACTCAACCAAGGATATCCGAAACACATCCCCGCAATCATCCTAGAAAGAAAGAAGCCCTCACAAACTAGGGTCCTCACTCGGTCACTCCCGAATCCTGACCATTCGAGTGAACTACTCAGCCACGGTCTACCATCAAAAGGAACCCTCAGGGACACAACCACAAGCCATGTCTGCCTCAACAGTCCACACAGCGCCAGCTGTGGAATCATCAAGCTCAACCCCAGCCAGCTCTCCTGTTTCAGGTATCTGCCATCACAGTGGCCCTGTCGGGTAATTCAGAATGCTAACTAATAACCCAACGGTAATTCCACAGTCACTATGGGAGGCATCACTAAAACTCGCAGATCTCTCTCCCAACACTGGAAATGCTAGCATTGGCGCTGGTATCAGTCTCATCATCCGATTGCCAAGCTCTCCTGGCACTGTCCAGTCCAAGAAGCTCCTCACCTCGACAATAATTGCCGATCTCGGCCAATTCCCAATTAGCATCAATATTGGCCGGATTTCCACCGCCACCCCTACGGCTAACACAATGTGACCCAAAAAGGTATGCTTCTGAAGCTAAAACTTGTATCTCAATAATCTGGCATACAGCTTCTTTCACCTAAGCATTATAGCACATCCACAAGTGCTCCTCATGCCCCAAGTCGCTTTGGGAGTAAAAATATCCCTGGAGGATCTTGTTACCAATCCAATCAAGTATAGCTGGTGTAGTGGTCCAGGTTTCCGTATAGTTTTTCCCGGGAATCCACAGTGTGAAACACCCATCCTTGGTGTATTAGGCCAACAGTGCATCAAAGGGATGCTACGGATGGACCCAGTGTGCTATTTGCTGTTGGTTTGGCCTTCGGCTGTATTTGCCGAATTTTAAAAAAGGCTTTGGGCCAAACAGAGGTCGGATTTGGATTCAGCGCGGAAAAATGCTTGAAAACGGCTATTTGCTTGTTAAATTCTGAGTCCGGACGCCCAAAAAACGAACACCCGGAAGTTTTCGGTGCGAAATGGTGCATAGGGGGAGCCGTGGACCGGCCCTCGACACATGGCAGGCCGTGATTGGGCCGGCGCATGACGCTTGGTCCACGGGAAGGATGCGCCGGTGCATGGTAGACCGGCGGGCCACGTGGCAAGCGTCGGTTGGCTCGGTGCAGTGCGCGCGGCGCACGGGCGTGCGCGCGGGCAGCTCGGGCAGGCCGGGCAGGCAGGGGCGGAGGCGCGGTGCACGGTGGACCGGGGCGCGCCACGTGGCGGCCCCGGATTGGAGGGTATAGGTGCGTGCGGAGCACCAACGCGCGCGCGGCCGCGGCTGTACGCGCACGCGGGCGCTGACTCGCGGGCGGTGCGCTGTCGGGGCCGGCGGCCGTGTCGGGCGGGGCGGCGCCGTGCCACGTGGCACCGCACCAGAGGCTGGCGCCGCCCGCTGCGCTGACCGTGCGGGAGGGGGCACGTGGCGCTCCCCCACGGGGCCTGCACGGCTGCCGCCTGTTCGGCGGACACGTGGCAGGCCCCGAGGCCGGTCGGACGGATGGGGTGGAGGGTCGGACGATCCGGTGTGGGCGCGGGCTGGGCCGGGCCGCACTGTGCGCGCCCGAAACCCAGCGGGCCGGGCCGCACTGTGTGCGCCCGAAACGGGCCGGGCGCCCGAAACCGGGGACAAATCCGGAATTTCTGGATTTGTCCCCTCAGCCTATATATAAGGGTCCGAGCTCTCTTTTTAGGGATTTTTCTCCCACTTTCAGGCTCTTTCACTCCGAGCCCTCTTCAGCAATTTTTTTCCTCTTCGAGTGCTGCTTCTACTGGGGGAGTTCCAAGATTTTTGGGGGCACGCATCCCGAGGTTTCGGATTTTACGGTGCGGCGCGATGTTCCATCTTTGGTGATCTTTTTTGTAATGATCCGGACCCCCGCAGAACCTCCGCAACATTAATAGTGACTGTAGAAGGCTTGTACTGTGCAACGGCGCTTGTAGAAACGAAATTGGACATTTAAAATAGACTTGGCATGAAAATCGGAGCAAATAGGATTTTCTGGGAGCTTTTTTTAAATTTTCGGATGAGAATTTGGCGAAATGGACGTCGTATTTGGACTCAGCGCGCGAAAACGGTCAAAACGGTATATTCGCTTTATTTTCGGGACTTGGTACTGTTCACCGGAACAGTAACCGCCGGCCGGAATTCCTGTTCCGGCCGGCGGCGGCCGCCGGCGAGCGGCGGCGGCGGGCAGCGGCGCAGCGGCGGGGCAGCGGCGGAGCGCGGAGGAGCGCGGCGCGGGCAGGCGCGGGCAGCGCGGGCAGGCGCGGGCAGCAGGCGCGGGCGCGCGGTCCATGGACTTGGCGTGCACCGGGTGCACCGACTTTTTCACGTGCCACGTGGCAGCTCCTGATTGGCTGGCCGGCTTCTAGAAGCTTCTGGATGGTTGACACGTGGCGCTTCCCTATTGGCCGACATTTTCCGGAAAACCCGGAGCGCGGAGCTGCACATGGACCACGTGGGACACGTGGCAGTTTCTCAGTGGCCCTTGCACCGGCTGTTTCCTGTTTGGGCAACACGTGGCGCAATACGGTTGGCCCGTTTCGGTGTTTCCTGTTCGGATCCGATCCCGTGTGGGAATATTCCCTTTGGCCCATTATAAATAGGGAACCCCACCCCCTCTCATTCTCACCTTGATTTGCGGGCCATAGAGAGAGAATCAGAAAAAGTGCCCTTTATGAAAGTTTTTCCTCTCTCTCTCCTCTCTCTCTCTCTACAATCTCAGAAATTTAGGAGTTACAGATAGTGAGATATCTGCGACGCGGCGCACTGCGACGTTTTCTTTTTAGGCCCATTTTCCGTCGCAGTTCCGTCGAAAATTCACTGCGGGCTAACCGGGTGGAATTTTTGGACGATTTTTGCGACAGCGCGACCGTAAGAGGTAGGGCTTCGATTTCCGTGTTGATCATTTTGCTCCATTTCGTACTTTTGGCACGATTCCCGAGTCCTCTTTGACCCCCCTTTTTGCTGTGGAAATTTTTGGACAGCACCGACTTCTCCGATTTTTATCTTGGCGTAGGAGCATCAGATCGAGGCGTTCAAAGAGTCGATTTTGATCTACTCTTCGCGAGGAACGCAACCGTGATTTTTCTGGGATTTTAGGAGCTCATTTTAGAGGTGAAAAATTCCTCTTTTCCCGTGCTGTCTGAAAAACAGCAAATATTGTACTTTTTGGGATTTGTATTTATACCGGGAGCATTGATTTGCAGGATTTGAGGACTGTGGACAACCAGGAGACTACCTGGGGTGTTGTTTGAGCTGCTCGAGGTGGGCGGTTGTTGCTTACCTCATTTTTGACAAGCTCACTGGGATTACTAGAAATCCCCTAAAATATGACAATTAATGAGAACCATTGGGACTACTAACAGGACTACTAACAGGACTACTAACAGGACTACTAACAGGACAACTAACAGGACAATTAATGAGAACCATTGGGACAAATTAATATGACAAATGACAAGGACCGCTGGGACAAACTCCCCTAAAATTTAATATAACCCCACAAATGATATGATGACTTATATTGGGACACTGTGATTGAGACAAAGGCTATGATCTCGCATGCAAATGACTTTTATTCAGTAAATCAATTGTTTTAAACCTTTGACACTATTTTACAACTTTTAAAAATAAAGACAGTTGCATGCATGCCCGGACATCAGGTAAGGCCACTATTCATTGCTACACTATCATATTGGGATTTGAACATGTTTTATTGTTGTCCTTTGCATTCAGATGTTGTTGCTCAAGTGTGAGCAGGGGTTTGGGATAGTGTAGCCAAGGTTGTGCTAGATTGTGGACTTGTGGGGTATTGCGGTGACCGCGGACAGTAGGCGGTCGACCAGATGTTTATCCTTGCATCAGATTGGGGTTGAGTCTGGTTTATTGCATCAGTTGGGGATCGGGTTTTCCTAGTGGATGGTTTTCCCACTTTGATCATAGTCATGATCCAGTCCTGCTAATTTATGGCACCTCTGATACTTATTACTGAGATACTTTACTCGTGTGGGTCGCTCCCCTCGAGTGCCACTCCGGAGTGTGTTACAACATTATCCCCTATCGGCACCCCCGATTTGGCCAACATTATCCCCTATCGGCATACCCGATTTGGCAAATACTATCCCCCATCGGCGTTATACCCGATTTGGCAAGGCACAGCAGGAAGTACCAGTTTTGCTAGTGACACCAGATTGAGTTCATTCAGACAGGCATTTATACACTGATTCATACATTTAGTTATTCTATTGCTTGGCATTTAGAGGCATGGTGGTGGTAGTTTCCTTTTTATCAGCAGTCTTTATAGCTTACAACTGTTCTTTCCTGTTGCCTCTAGTAGTCCTAGTGGGTGCGTCAGAGTTGAGGTTTTACCCACTAGGGGAGGCTACTGGTTTATCTGGTAGTTCTCACCCCCATTGTTATTTTTCTGTCCCTTTCTCCTCCTTTTTTTGCAGAGTCGTCTGCGGGAGCTGCTAGGCCATCGGCAGCTGATAAAGGTAAGGGGATCGCTGAATAGATAGATCTCCTGTGAGGCTGAGAGCTATTAGACAGATAATGCACCCTCCACTCAGACTGTGATATTCTCCTTTTATTTTGGGTCTGGCTTCCGCCAGCTGGATGTACTATTTTGGTGAGCTGGGAGATTATTGTACTTATTACAGTTGTATTTGTATTCCCAGTCTGAAATACTATGTGGTTCTTCTATTCAGCTCGATATTATGCTCTTTTATTGTTCATATTATATCGGAGCAGGTTACCAGCGCTTCGTGTACGCGGGAAATCCCGTGTGCACGGCGGATCTGTTGGCGAGCCCGGGTTCCGGGGCGTGACAGATTAAAGTTGGTATCAGAGCTTAGGGATAGTTCAGTTGGGACTTAGGAAACCCTAGGCTTTTGGCAGACCCTAGGATAATAGGGTATGAGAGACGTGATAATTTTGCGGAAGTCGTTGGGTTACTTATTTAACTCTTCCAGTAAAGTAAGAAGGATCGACATAGCCTACTTCTGGTGGACAGTTATGTTGGCTGCAGACAACATAAAGTCACAGAAATAGGAGAATGTCTTTGACTTTCGCTAAGATTGGGTCGTGTGGGGTGATGATACTGAGTATGGTTTCTTGTGGTAGGATGCCTCCGCGACGTAGAATGTTGACGCGTTCTCAGCCTGATTCCCCTGAACCCGATCAGGAGGAGTCCGAGCAGGGCCAGCAGAGTGAGGTGCAAGAGCTGCAGGCTCAGATGGCCCAGATGTCTGAAGCTGTTCGGCGTCAGGAGGAGGCCATGAGCCGGCTGACGCAGATGTTAGAACAGAGGGCGCAGCCTGTTGTAGCACCCTCGGAGAATTCTCCCGTACCTTCTTCCCCTGCCGTGAATCCCCCAGTTGTACCAGTGACCCCGGCATTCCCTGTTGCTCAGGGAGCAATCCGGCCATTGACTCCTGCAGAGGAGCAGGAGTTTGCTGACAAACTTACTCAGTTCTGTAAGCGGGGACCGCCCAGGTTTTCAGGGCGGAATACTCAGCCTTGGGAGATCGGGACTTGGCTTTCCTCAATGGAGAAGTTATTTCGGGACTTCTTCATTGACCCGAAGTACAGGGTACATATGGCTGTACACTGTTTAGACGGGGATGCTGATGCATGGTGGCGCCGGGTGGAGCCCCTGGAATTTCAGATCACTCGACAGCTACCCTGGTCAGAATTCAAGAAAATGATCCTGGATACGTACTTCTCCACGAGTGTGAAGAAAAAGCTGGAAGATGATTTGAAGAATCTTCAGCAAGGCAACCGGACAGCATTAGACTACTCTCAGGAGTTCACACGGTTGCTCAACTGCGTGCCGTATGTCGCCAGGGACGGACCTCACCAAGTGGAGCTCTTTGAGTCGGGCCTGCGCCCAGAGATTTATACGTTGGTGCATGCTCAAAGGCTACAGACCTTGCAGGAGGCAGCAGAGCATGCACAGTGGGTTGAGAGGGGAGACCGCGTCATCGCCAGACGTGGGGGCTTAGTCACTCAGAGTTCTGACAGAAAGCGACCAGCACAAGACGACGGGGGACAGGCCAGTTCCTGGAGGCCGCCACGACCGCCACGGCCTCAGTTTTCGGGCCGCGGGCGTTTTGAGCGGCAAGGGCCTGGTGGATCCCAGAGGCCACCGCAACATCAGCAGCAACAGCATTCGCATCAACAGAGATCGCAGTCACGGCAGCAAGGGCCTCCGCGACAGAGGCAGCAGGCGAGGCAGCCCCAGGCTACGGTTAGGTGCATTTTCTGTCAGGGACAGCATAACTCTGATACATGTGATCTGAGGTTTGGCCGCTGTTATCGATGTGGACAGTCTGGCCACCTCCGAGCTGCCTGCCCATATGCACCATCGACGGCTCCTTCTTCAGCATCTGCTCCTTCTTCGTCTCAGCAATGGTCGACAGCTCAGCGACCATATGCTCCAGCAAGCAGGCCATCTTCTTCCTATCCCACGGAGTATCGCCCTCCAGCTCAGAGCGGGCGAGTGTATGCTGCGCAGGTAGAGGACTCTTCAGCCGCAGATCATGTGGTGGCAGGTATCACCTTACTTTCTGGCATTAGGACTCGTACCTTGTTTGATACTGGAGCATCACATTCTTTTATTAATAGATCATTTGCATCATTACATGGGTTAGAGGTAGGACTGTTGCCACGTGCGCTAGAGGTTCAGATTCCCGACCACACCTTGCACGTGGAGGAGTGTTGTTGGTCCTGCCCGATGCAAATCGAGTCCTGGATTATGCCAGCAGACCTGTTGGTCTTGAGACAGCTGAAGGACTTCGATGTGGTCCTCGGGATGGACTGGCTGGCTCGGTATTTTGCAACTATTGACTGTGCCGCAAGGACTGTCACTTTTAAAGAGCCAGGCCAGGAAATGTTGGTATATCGGGGATGTCAGAGTGCTTTCTTTGCCTCTATGGTTTCGACTTCCCGAGCGAGACAAATGATCCGACGAGGATGTGTAGCCTTTTTGGCTAGTGTTATTGAGGGGCCTATGGCGGCGCCGGGACTCGGGGATATCCCTATTGTCCGCGAGTTTCCGGATGTTTTTCCACCTGAGCTGACTAGCATGCCGCCAGATAGGGAAATTGAGTTTGTGATTGACGTAGTTCCAGGAACTACGCCAATCTCAAAGGCTCCTTACCGGATGGCACCGGCTGAGTTGCGAGAGCTTAAGGCGCAACTCCAGGATATGATGGACAAGGGCTTTATTAGGCCGAGTGTGTCGCCTTGGGGAGCGCCGGTGCTATTCGTGAAGAAGAAAGATGGGTCACTTCGACTATGTGTGGACTATAGGGAATTAAATAAAGTGACCATCAAGAACAAGTACCCTTTGCCGCGCATTGATGATCTTTTTGATCAGCTGCAAGGGTCTTGTGTCTTCTCTAAGATAGATCTGCAATCCGGTTACCACCAGTTAAAGGTGAAGGCCGAGGATATTCCGAAAACGGCGTTTAGATCACGGTACGGGCATTATGAATTTACAGTTATGCCTTTTGGACTGACTAATGCCCCTGCCGCATTCATGGATTTAATGAACCGGATTTTTCGACCATACTTAGACCGATTTGTGGTGGTGTTCATTGATGATATCTTGATCTACTCCCGAAGTGATGCGGAGCATGAGGAGCACTTAAGGATTGTGCTGCAACTTCTGCGAGAGAAGAAGTTGTATGCCAAGCTGGCGAAGTGCGAATTTTGGCTTCGGGAGGTGGTCTTCTTGGGCCATGTGATTTCTGCCGCAGGTGTAGCAGTAGACCCGGCGAAGATTGAGGCAGTCCGTGATTGGCCCCGACCGACGACGGTTTCTGAGGTACGTAGCTTTATGGGTTTAGCAGGGTATTACCGTCGGTTTGTGGAAGGCTTTGCGAAGCTTTCCACACCCCTCACTCGCTTGACGCGTAAAGAAGTGAAATTTATCTGGAGTGAGGACTGTCAAAGGAGCTTTGAGGAGCTAAAGAATAGACTGATGACCGCTCCTATCCTTTCCCTCCCTGTTATGGGAAAAGGATATGTGATCTACAGCGATGCATCACACAGCGGACTTGGTTGTGTGTTGATGCAAGAAGGGAAGGTAATTGCTTATGCATCGAGGCAACTCAAAGATTACGAGAAGAATTACCCTACCCATGACTTAGAACTCGCTGCTGTAGTGTTTGCACTGAAACTTTGGCGTCATTACCTATATGGAGAACACTGTGAAATCTACACCGACCACAAGAGCCTAAAATACCTGTTCACGCAAAAGGAGCTAAATTTAAGGCAGCGTAGGTGGTTAGAGCTATTAAAAGATTATGATGTAGATATCCTCTACCACCCAGGCAAAGCTAATGTGGTCGCTGACGCCTTGAGTAGGAGAGCGGTGCAAAGTTTGTCTATGTTGATCACAGACCAGGCACCGCTATTAGAGGAGATGAGACGGCTCGAGTAGAGGTTGTGTCCCCTGGGGTCTCTGCTAGACTGACATCTTTAGTCGTGCAGCCCACTCTGCTGGACAGGATCAGGGAGAAACAGAGTGAGGACCCCCACTTGATCAAGATTAAAGATCAAAATCCGGGTAATCAGTCTGGGGACTTTACGGTAGATACCTCGGGAGTACTAAGGTACAGGAACCGAGCATGTGTGCCAGCGGATGCGGAGATCCGAGAGCAGATATTGCGAGAGGCCCATTATACACCTTATACCCTACATCCTGGTGGGACTAAGATGTATAAGGACCTCAAGGCACACTTTTGGTGGAATGGCATGAAAAGGGATATCGGGAGATTTGTGGCTCAGTGTTTAACTTGTCAGCAGGTGAAAGCTGAGCATCGAGTGCCAGCTGGCAAGTTACAAAGTCTCCCAATTCCCGAGTGGAAATGGGACCACATTACGATGGACTTTGTGGTCGGCTACCGAGGGCACAAGGAGGAGCAGATGCTATCTGGGTAGTTGTGGATCGACTTACCAAGTCAGCGCACTTTCTTGCCCATGCAGACTACGTGGCCACTTGAGCGACTAGCCCAGTTATATCTAGATGAGATAGTGAGATTACATGGAGTACCCGCCTCCATTGTTTCAGATAGAGACCCGAGGTTTGTTTCGCATTTCTGGAAGAGTTTGCAAACAGCCTTGGGGACTGAACTCAGGTTCAGTACAGCTTTTCATCCGCAGACTGATGGGCAGTCTGAGCGGACGATACAAATCCTGGAGGACATGCTTAGGGCTTGCGTCTTGGATTTCGGCGGAGGGTGGATTCGACACTTATCCTTGGCTGAGTTCGCGTACAACAATAGCTTTCAAGCGAGCATTCAGATGGCTCCGTTTGAAGCGTTGTATGGACGCAAGTGTCGATCACCACTTTATTGGAGTGACGTGGGCGAGAGGCGGACCTTGGGACCAGATGTGTTGTTAGAGGCAGAAGAGAAGGTCCGAGTGATTCGAAAGCATCTTCAGACCGCCCAAGCCGACAAAGGAGCTATGCCGATGTTCGGCGACGAGACTTAGAATTTCAGGTTGGAGATCATGTATTCCTGAAAGTCTCGCCGTCCAAAGGAATCAGGAGATTCGGCATTCGTGGGAAACTTAGCCCCCGATACATTGGACCCTTTGAGGTATTGGAGCGTATCGGGCCAGTTGCCTACCGACTTGCACTTCCTCCGAGGCTTGCTGGTGTCCATAATGTATTTCATGTCTCTACTTTGAAGAAGTATGTCTTCGACCCATCGCACGTCATCGACTTCACACCGCTTGAGATCAGCGAGGATTTAAGGTATGAGGAGCGCCCACTGCGAATTCTGGATCGAGAGGTAAGAGAATTGCGCAGTAGGGCCATTCCCTATGTAAAGATCCAATGGGGCAATCATGACGAGCGCGAGGCTACATGGGAGCTCGAGTCGGAGATGAGAGATGCTCATGTTGGGTTTAGGTTAATAAGGATCTAATAGGGGAAAAAACACCTAGAGGGGGGTGAATAGGTGTAAACAATAAACACTCAAAAAATCATTGTGCGATAAAACCCAATGCGGAAAAATAAAAGAACACACAAGATTTTTACGTGGAAAACTCCAAACCGGAGTAAAAAACCACGGGACCGATAACACGGCGAAATCCACTAGAATTAACACACGTACAAGGTGATATAACGTACTCACAGACGACTCAACCTTTTACCATACGCTCCTAGTAGATCTTCCCGCTCGCTCCACGACGCTTCTCGAATCCACGATCCGCGCCCAACGCTGAATCCACAGCGTCCAACGTCGAGTCCACGACGTCCAACCGAATCCACGGTCTTCACCCAATGGCACGCTTCGAATCCACGAACGCACCTCGCTCCGAATCCACGAAGCGATAACACCTTGAATCCACAAGGCCACGCGAGTCCACGCGCCGATTTTGGGGTAAATCGTTGTTTGTTTGGGTGGTGATGATCCGCCGAATACTTAGATCAAGAGTAGATCGGAAATACCATCTAAGTATTCATTAGTTTGATTCAACTCAAGATGTGAGTATGAAAACCTAGAATCAAACTAATCAATATAGATGAAGAAACATAGAATATTTCTATTGATTTCCTTTCTTCTCTATATGTGGATCTAAGGCCGTATAAAATGATATTTGAAAATGACGGCTCTATTTGGATGCCCTAGAAAATGACCATAGGGTTTATTTATAGGTTAGAAACCCTAGGAAGAATATTCGGATCAAAAACAAACTTTTCTGGAAAGTTTTACCGACGGCGATCCGGATTGGATAAGCCACGATCCGGATCGCAGACGCACAGAATGCAGTTTCCAGAAAATCACCTGTTCGGGATCCGGATCATAATCCACGATCCGGATCGTTCATACATTTTCACAAAACATCCCATTCGGGATCCGGATTGTACAAGCTGTGATCCGGATTGCAGCAATGTATGAACGAACACCTTTCGGGATCCGGATTGAAAGTCCACGATCCGGATCCTGAACATGTCCCATGTCCAGTTTTTGATGAATAAGCAATTAAAACCTCTTCCAGGTGTTTCTACACTATAAGAAGTATTCGGATCATCAAAATTATTTAGTTAAACGTACCTGATCCTTTTGAATTCTTCTTTCTTGAGATTGAGGTATACGATCCAAAGTTTCTTCATCTTCAATCTTCAAGACTTAATACATTCACGAAATACGCCAACTCAAATTCCGTAACAATCTCCCCCTTTGGCGGTTTCGTGACAAAACACAAATCCACAAAGAAAATTCAAAAAGATATTTTTGTTGCTATCACCATACAACAAAAATTTACAAAAGAGTTCCAGAAATTAAAAACATGAGATAAACTCCTAAGACAGACTCTAGACTTAGACATCTGTAATCTCTGCACACAGAAAACATTCTTGACAAACAAAATCGTTAGATACCTCAAGAATTGGAACATACAAAACCAAGTACAGAGATAGAGTTTATCTCATCATGACATTTAAAAGAATCAGATATGTGAAAGAAACATAGTTAAAACCAACATATCTTCTAAGCAGTTGAAAACCAAATGTCAAAGTATGTTAGTCCAACATCAACTTGTTAGTCATATTACATGCCCAAATAGTTAGTCGAATAGTTAGTATAGAAGCATGTCACAAATCACAAAAGAAAACCAAAGTTGAGTTGAGATTCATACTTACCTTGATATCATCGATATTCACAATCATTGTTCAAAGTTCATCATTGTTCATTGTTTTCTCTAACTCTCTCCCCCTTTTTGTCACAAAACAAAGCCAAAACGTAGCATGAGCTACAATATGTAAGGAGAGTAAAAAAAAAATAGAGTTCTAAAATATGCACAAACTGAGAACTAAACTAAAGGAGTAAAGAAAAACAATGTTCTGAGAACTAAGAACCCAAACTAAGGTGACCAATTCTGTTGCTCAATCTGAAGAGTCTGAACTAGTACAGCTCAGCTTGCTTAAAATCCCTTTAAGCAAGTTCTTAAGGTTTGAATACTTTTTCTTGATCTTCTTGTGTTCAGAGGAGATTTGCTGAAGCTCTCTCGATATTCTTTCATGTGTAGCAGAGATTCTTTGTTGTTCCTGACGAATCGATTCCAATATCTCTGTCTCAGTTGTCCGTGTCTTTGAGTAAGATGAACGCTGTCTGGATGCAGATGGTGCATCAGGTCCTGCAGTCCATGGAGATTCAGTTTGCAAAATTCCAGAAAGTGAGCGTGCTCTGGTAGAGGCCCACTATGCTGACTTGTACTTCTTTGAACACTTTTCCTTCTTGTATATTGTTGGTCGTGGAGGCAGATTTCATAAGTCTCTTCCCTTTGGTGAACTTCCTTTCTTCTTCATCAATTTTTCGTTGAACATCCTTAAAGAATTCGTCCCATTCTTCACTATTGTAATCCGAGCTGTCTTCATTGGCTCCTTCGTTTGTCTCCAGTTGAGACGCCTGGTTCTTCTTTAACAGATGAACCCCCAGGCACCATTGTGACCAGCAAGATGATCAACCAGGAGAATGCCATTGATTCTAGTGCTTTGAGTTTAAGAAAGTGTCCTGTGAAAACCAACTCAAGAACATATGAAAAATCGTCAATTTTGAAAAATTTGAAAACATTGTACCTAGACAATCATAATCATGTAGAGAAGCCAAGAATCAAATTAGTTTTCCAAAAAGAATTTTAAAAATAGATCAATTCCATGATTTACAAAAATTCCTCTTTTATGCCCTAAAACCGAATTTTTAGAAATCGAAGCCTAAAAACTCGTTAATCAAGTGAAATCCCAGCATAAAAGCAAAACTAATTGACCCAGAGTTCTTATTTCAAAAGAAATTTGATCAAAAACCATTCACAAACGAAAAAATTCCAACTTTTCAACTCACGTTTGATGAAAAAACATAAAAACTGTGAAAAACCGAGTTTTGATCATAAAACTTACTTGAATCCGAAGAACTTTGAGTTTTGAAGCTCCAAGAAGCAAGAAATCTAGAGAGAGAAACTCTAGAAGCTTGAAAACCAGAAATTAGGGTAAAGAAATCTCGAATCTGAATGTTTCTATATAAAACCCTAGCCGTGATCCGGATCGGCCGAGAATGTGATCCGGATCGGCTACCCGCAGGAAAAATCCTGCGTTCGGGATCCGGATCACTTGCCCGATCCGGATCGGCTACACCTTTTTCTTCAGAAAAATTAGAAAAAACAATAAAATCCAGAAAAAGTATGTAAGCACTTTACCATGTCAACTTTAAACAAATGACATCGTTTCATACAACAAGAAATAGATTATGCAAAATCTATCAAAAATATCCAAAAATGAAACGAAAATTTACGAAAGTTAAAACACTTAAAGTTGAACAACTTCAATTACATCTATCCTGATCTTATGTGTAATGCCTTTATCAAATCATCAATTTCAGTAAAGAAAATGAAGTACCAAGATCAATAGATGTTTGAAATCCCAGATAAGTTAGATAATATATCTAGACAATCTGTTGAAGGAGTGGCTCTTTGAGCATCTTTTATCAAAAATCCCACCTTATACCAACCATGAAATACGACTGAGTCAAGTATTTCAATATGAATTTCATCAACAATTTTTCAAACAAAAATTTGCTTTTCATTCATGGAGTATCTTTTTCTTTCATTTTCTCCATGTGGTGGTAGTTTTCACACTCCTCATTGGGATGTAACTCTTTCCACATCTTTTGAGCATTTCACATTTCATTGACTCCCCCTCAATTGGCTATCAATTATTTAATATATAAGGTATTCAACCAAACCATTGATCTCGAATTCATACTCGACTAAGCAATCAAATATGATAATGACTATACCAAGAGATCATTGAGAGAGAAATTGACTTTGATCACTTAAAAGATGGTTTAATTAACGTAAATGATCATTGCAACATTGAAATATTATGACATCAAAAGCATAATAAATTTCTAAATGCATAAAAGGATGCAATTAAAGTCAATTATGATTTATGCTCAATTAGTGTGCTATGTACAAAACATAGATAAAGAACAAAACAAAAAAACAAAAACAAAACCTAATCTAAGCAAAGGTTTCAAAAGAGTTTATTTCAAGGAAAGCATGCCAATTGCTTTACGCAAGTGAATAAAACGTTTTTGATCCAAAGGTTTTGTTAAGATGTCGGCTAATTGATCCTCAGTTGAAATATATGACAGTTGAAGAATGTTTGATTCAACTAGCTCTCTAAGAAAATGATATCTAAGTTCAATATGTTTTGTTCTAGAGTGCAACACAGGGTTTTTAGAAATGTTAATAGCACTAGTGTTGTCACATAAAATGGTTACCGAAGATGTTGAAATCCGGAAATCGCTCAACACGCTCTTCATCCAAATCAATTGGGTTGAACAACTTCCTGCAGAAATGTACTCCGCTTCGGCAGTCGAGAGTGCTATGCAGTTCTGCTTTTTACTGTGCCATGCAACAAGGCAGTGGCCAAGATAGAAGCATGCACCACTCGTGCTTTTCCGGTCATCCACCGATCCAGCCCAATCGGCATCTGAGTATCCAACAATATCCAAAGTCGTTCCCATAGGATACCAAATTCCGAAATTGATTGTACCTTTGATATACCGGATGATCCGTTTCACCGCTTTCAGGTGAACCTCCTTCGGTGCTGATTGATATCTCGCACAAATCCCAACACTGAAGGATATATCCGGGCGACTAGCCGTGAGATATAGTAGACTTCCAATCATACTGCGGTACAGTTTCTCGTCTACATTCTCACTTTGTGATTCACTTCCAAGTCCCTTATGGCTAGTTCCCATTGGAGTCGGAAAATCCTTAGAATTTTCAAGATCAAACTTTTTGACCAACTCCAGTGCATACTTGGATTGACACAAGTGAATTCCTTCATCGTTTTGTTTAACTTGTAATCCAAGAAAATAATTCAATTCGCCCATCATGGACATCTCAAATTCGCTTTCCATGGTCTCCGCGAATTTAGAAGCATCATTATCTCTTGTTGCTCCAAAAACAATGTCATCGACATAGATTTGAGCAACTATGAAATTGTTTTGATAATGCTTCACAAAGAGAGTCCTGTCAGCTCCCCCTCGAGTGTAGCCCTTTTCCAAAAGGTGCTTTGTCAACCTTTCGTACCATGCTCGCGGTGCTTGTTTCAGACCGTAAAGAGCCTTTTTCAGACGAAAAACATGGTTAGGTAGTTTATGATCCACAAAACCTTTCGGTTGAGCTACATAAACTTCCTCATTTAAAAATCCATTTAAAAAGGCGCTCTTAACGTCCATTTGAAATAATTTGATTTTAAAATGACAAGCGATCGCAAACAATATACGAATGGACTCGAGTCTAGCTACAGGGGCGAAAGTTTCATCAAAGTCTATACCTTCTACTTGAGAATAGCCTTGAGCAACTAACCTTGCTTTGTTCCTGATGATAGTACCTTCTTCGTTTTTCTTGTTCTTGAAGATCCATTTGGTACCTATCACATTGTGTTGCTTCGGAGGCTTCGTCAATTCCCAGACTTTGTTTCGCTCGAATTGATGGAGCTCTTCCTGCATTGCTTTAATCCAATAATCATCTTGGAGAGCTTCATCAACATTCCTTGGTTCGATTTGAGATACATAGCATGCAAATCCGCAAACCAATTGTCTCCGTGTTCTAACTCCTTCTTGTGGATCTCCAATTATGTTCGATTCAGGGTGATCCTTGGAGATGCGTAACGTTTGAGGTAGAGGAGTAGGCGGAGGTACACGAGATGATTCCTGCACATCAGATAAGCTTGAAGAACCGTTAGATGCATCAACATTATTATCGAAAGAATTGTTAGAAGAAGATGCATTAGCAGGTGTATCATCATCAAGAGAGATATCGAGGGTAGATTTTTCAGATTCAAAGTGAAAAGCTTCATCTACCTTAACATTTATCGATTCTACGATCGTCTTAGATTCTAAGTTAAAAACTCGATATGCTCTGCTGTTTGTAGAATAACCTAAGAAAATCCCTTCGTCACTTCGAGAGTCAAATTTTCCAAGATTTTCGCGATCACGTAAAATAAAACACCGACTCCCAAAGATGCGAAAATATTTGATGTTAGGTTTTCTACAAAACCAAAGTTCATATGGTGTATTCAAAGTCCCCGGGCGCAAATACACGCGATTGATAACATAAACAGCAGTGTTCACCGCTTCAGCCCAAAAATATAAAGGTAAGTTCCGGCTGTGAAGCATAACACGTGCCATTTCCTGTACGACCCTGTTTTTGCGCTCGACTACACCATTTTGTTGAGGTGTGTAAGGTGCGGAGAATTCATGTTTAATGCCATTAGAAGTGCAAAAATCAATGAATTTGGAATTTATGAATTCCCCACCTCTATCACTCCTAACTCGAGTAATCCTTTCATTCTTTTCAATCATAATACGATTGCAGATTTCGAGAAAAGAATCAAAAGTATCAGCTTTTTCTTTTAGAAAGGCTACCCAAGTATATCTAGAAAAATCATCAACCAACAAGAAAATATACCATTTACCTCCCAGAGATGGTTGACGAGTTGGCCCCATTAAGTCCATATGCAAAAGTTCCAAAGGCCGTTTTGTACCTATGTGGTTCAAATTCTTGTGTGCAGTCCTAGACTGTTTTCCCTTTTGGCAACCGCCACACACAAGGTTTTGTTCAAAAGAAAGTTTCGGAACCCCCTTGACCACATCTTTATTTGAAATTCTAGCAAGTTCCTTAAAGTTTATGTGACCTAGCCTTTCATGCCAAAGTGTTTCATTTTTCAAAGATGCTAGGTTACATTTTTCAGAAATCTTAGAAGGAACTACATAACAATTGTTTTCTGATCTAACCCCCTTTAAAAAGAAAGCATGGTTCATGTCAGTTACAGTGCATTTATCAGATGAAAAATTAACTGAATAACCACTATCACACAGTTGACTTATGCTTATGAGGTTAGTCTTAAGGCCATGAACAAATAATACATTATCTAGAACCGGGCCATCTGGAATAGCTACCGTTCCCTTTCCAACAATTTTGGAAGACCGACCATCTCCGAAAACAACAAGTCCTCCGGAGTTTTTCTCAAATGTTTGAAAACAGTTTTTATCGCCGGTCATATGACGGGAACACCCGCTATCCAGGTACCAAGACGAACTATCATATGCATGCAAGGAAACATTGGTAGCAAGACAGGGAAAGATTTCACCTTTGCGCACCCAAACCTTTTTGGAGTGCGTCGGTAATGGTCGTGAAGTTGATTTCCTAGGTGAGAGCGTCTTGCTTGAAGAATTGCTGCTCCTTGATGATGTCGTCTTGAGCGGTGTACTACCAAGGCTCTTTTCCTTCAATTGATTGGAGTTGTTTCCGAGGAATAGCCCTTTTGGTAGTCATTGCAAGATGTGCTTGAGGTGTGCGTTTGGCTCCAGTCTTGCAATTTCTTCTTATGTGCCCTGAAATGCCACAACGAAAACATACCTTGGATCTTGTCGATTCCGAAGAAGATGTAGTAGGTTGTTGTCGTTGCTTGTCGTGAACACCGGTGTCGGAGGAGGAGATACCGACTGAGGCACAAATACTGTACCACTCGAACTTGGAATGTCTCCAGTTTGAGTGTATCCGAGGCCGAACTTATTTCTTTGACCGAGACCAAGAAGTCTGTCCAACTTACTCCTTCCAGAAGAAAATCTCTGTAAGTCATCCTTTAGTTGGCGTATGGTCTCCGTCATTTCCAATTTTTCCTGTCGAGCCTCGCCGTTGAGCTTCAAGAAGTAATTCGCTTTGTTCACCATATCTATATAATTCTTCTCGAAATGCTCATTGGACTCTTGAAGGGAAACATTTGTCTTAATCAGATTGTCCCTTTCCACTTCAAGATCGGTTGAGAGAGAGGTTACTCTTTTTACTTCATCTTCAAGATCCTGCAATCTCTCTTTCAACCCCTTGTTTTGCTTAGCCAGTTTCTTTGAATCCCTCAAAAGCTTATGGTAGGCTAAAACAAAATCTTCACCTTCCGAATCATCTGATTCATCGTCCGTTGCAATCTTTTCAACAGTGGAGTTGGACAGTGAGTCGGATGTACTTGCCATTAAGCACATGAAGGGAGAAGATGTAGTGGACGCGTGGAAAGCTGTCGCGTTGTCTTCTTCATCACTTGACGATGACTCATTTGACGTGGAGTTGTCATCCCAAGTAACGACTTGCATCGCCTTCTTCTTTGCCGGATTCTTGTTGGGACATTCCGTTGCAATGTGGCCGTAGCCTCGACATTTGAAACACTGAACTTGTCCCTCAGAACTTTTCTTATCCTTTGAGAAGTTCTCTTGCTTCTTGACTTGTAACTTGAAGGACCCTTGCCTTTCTTCGACTTTCCGAAGGATGGAGTTTTGCTTGAATTTCCCCTTCGAAAGTTGCGGCGAAACTTCCTTGTCAAGAGAGCGAGCTGCTTCTCAAAGTCCTCCATAGAAAGGTTCTCGTCGTCGTCCGAGGAGGATGAATCCGCGTCTTCTTCTTTAGTTGATTTCAATGCGTAACCTGAAGACTTAGAAGAGGATGCCTTTCCAGAAGAATAGTTAGTAGGAAAAGTCATTTCATAAGTTTGTAAAGCACCTACTAATTCTTCTACACGCATTTCGTCCGGGTGTTTAATTGTTTCAATGGCTGCGACCTTCGGGCGAAATCGTTCAGGAAGAGTTCTTAGAATTTTTCTTACAACTTTAAATTCTGGAATCTTCTCTCCCAAGTTAGCACATGAGTTCACGATGTCTTGCAATCGTGTGTAATAGTCAGTGAAGGATTCATTCTCTGCCATAGAGATAGAGTCAAACTTGCTCGTGAGCATTTGCAGTTTCTGAATCTTCACTAAGTTAGTTCCCTCATGCGTAACTTGAAGAACATCCCAGATTTCTTTCGCAGTCTCACATGCCGAGACGCGAGAGAACTCAGTTTGTGACAAAGCATTAAATAGAGCATTAATCCCTTTGCCATTGTAAGAAGATAAGTCTATCTCTTCCTTGGTCCATTTCGACCTAGGTTTTAAGGTGCGAACATCATCTAAAATTTCAGTTGGATTAGACCATCCTAATTCAATTGATTGCCACACCCTTTCGTCGATGGAAATTAAGAAAGCTTTCATCCGTACTTTCCAGTACGCATAATTTGTTCCATCAAAGAAAGGGGGTCGATTGATGTTTCCACCTTCAACCATTGTTTACAACCCTATTCCCGCTCTGATACCACTTGTTGGGTTTAGGTTAATAAGGATCTAAATAGGGGAAAAAACACCTAGAGGGGGGTGAATAGGTGTAAACAATAAACACTCAAAAAATCATTGTGCGATAAAACCCAATGCGGAAAAATAAAAGAACACACAAGATTTTTACGTGGAAAAACTCCAAACCGGAGTAAAAAACCACGGGACCGATAACACGGCGAAATCCACTAGAATTAACACACGTACAAGGTGATATAACGTACTCACAGACGACTCAACCTTTTACCATACGCTCCTAGTAGATCTTCCCGCTCGCTCCACGACGCTTCTCGAATCCACGATCCGCGCCCAACGCTGAATCCACAGCGTCCAACGTCGAGTCCACGACGTCCAACCGAATCCACGGTCTTCACCCAATGGTACGCTTCGAATCCACGAACGCACCTCGCTCCGAATCCACGAGAGCGATAACACCTTGAATCCACAAGGCCACGCGAGTCCACGCGCCGATTTTGGGGTAAATCGTTGTTTGTTTGGGTGGTGATGATCCGCCGAATACTTAGATCAAGAGTAGATCGGAAATACCATCTAAGTATTCATTAGTTTGATTCAACTCAAGATGTGAGTATGAAAACCTAGAATCAAACTAATCAATATAGATGAAGAAACATAGAATAGATCTATTGATTTCCTTTCTTCTCTATATGTGGATCTAAGGCCGTATAAAATGATATTTGAAAATGACGGCTCTATTTGGATGCCCTAGAGAAATGACCATAGGGCTATTTATAGGTTAGAAACCCTAGGAAGAATATTCGGATCAAAAACAAACTTTTCTGGAAAGTTTTACCGACGGCGATCCGGATTGGATAAGCCACGATCCGGATCGCAGACGCACAGAATGCAGTTTCCAGAAAATCACCTGTTCGGGATCCGGATCATAATCCACGATCCGGATCGTTCATACATTTTCACAAAACATCCCATTCGGGATCCGGATTGTACAAGCTGTGATCCGGATTGCAGCAATGTATGAACGAACACCTTTCGGGATCCGGATTGAAAGTCCACGATCCGGATCCTGAACATGTCCCATGTCCAGTTTTTGATGAATAAGCAATTAAAACCTCTTCCAGGTGTTTCTACACTATAAGAAGTATTCGGATCATCAAAATTATTTAGTTAAACGTACCTGATCCTTTTGAATTCTTCTTTCTTGAGATTGAGGTATACGATCCAAAGTTTCTTCATCTTCAATCTTCAAGACTTAATACATTCACGAAATACGCCAACTCAAATTCCGTAACACTCACCCCTACTATCTAGACATTGGACTGAGGATTATGTTTAGTCCGTTTCGAGGACGAAACTCTTTTAGTGGGGGAGAATGTAATGATCCGGACCCCGCAGAACCTCCGCAACATTAATAGTGACTGTAGAAGGCTTGTACTGTGCAACGGAGCTTGTAGAAACGAAATGGACATTTAAAATAGACTTGGCACGAAAATCGGAACAAATGGGATTTTTGGGAGCTTTTGAAAATTTCGGATGAGAATTTGGCGAAACGGACATCGTATTTGGACTCAGCGCGCGAAAACGGTCAAAATGGTATTTCGCTTTATTTTCGGCACTTGGTACTGTTCACCGGAACAGTAACCGCCGGCCGGAATTACTGTTCCGGCCGGCGGCGGCCGCGGCGAGCGGCGGCGGGCGGCGGCGGGGCAGCGGCGCAGCGGCGGGGCAGCGGCGGAGCGCGGAGGAGCGCGGCGCGGGCAGGCGCGGGCAGCGCGGGCAGGCGCGGGCAGCAGGCGCGGGCGCGCGGTCCATGGACTTGGCGTGCACCGGGTGCACCGACTTTTTCCCGTGCCACGTGGCAGCTCCTGAGTGGCTGGCCGGTTTCTAGAAGCTTCTGGATGGTTGACACGTGGCGCTTCCCTATTGGCCGACATTTTCCGGAAAACCCGGAGCGCGGAGATGCACATGGACCACGTGGGACACGTGGCAGTTTCTCAGTGGCCCTTGCACCGGCTGTTTCCTGTTTGGGCAACGCGTGGCGCAATACGGTTGGCCCGTTTCGGTGTTTCCTGTTCGGATCCGATCCCGTGTGGGAATCCCACCCCCTCTCATTCTCACCTTGATTTGCGGGCCATAGAGAGAGAATCAGGGCATGTGCCCTTTATGAAAGTTTTTCCTCTCTCTCTCCTCTCTCTCTCTCTACAATCTCAGAAATTTAGGAGTTACAGATAGTGAGATATCTGCGACGCGGCGCACTGCGACTGTTTTCTTTTTAGGCCCATTTTCCGTCGCAGTTCCGTCGAAAGTTCACTGCGGGCTAACCGGGTGGAGTTTTTGGACGATTTTTGCGACAGCGCGACCGTAAGAGGTAAGGCTTCGATTTCCGTGTTGATTATTTTGCTCCATTTCGTACTTTTGGCATGATTCCCGAGTCCTCTTTGACCCCCCTTTTTGCTGTGGAAATTTCTGGACAGCGTCAACTTCTCCGATTTTTATCTTGGCGTAGGAGCATCAGATCGAGGCGTTCAAAGAGTCGATTTTGATCTACTCTTCGCGAGGAACGCAACCGTGATTTTTCTGGGATTTTAGGAGCTCATTTTAGAGGTGAAAAATTCCTCTTTTCCCGTGCTGTCTGAAAAACAGCAAATATTGTACTTTTTGGGATTTGTATTTATACCGAGAGCATTGATTTGCAGGATTTGAGGACTGTGGACAACCAGGAGACTACCTGGGGTGTTGTTGAGCTACTGAAGGTGGGCGGTTGTTGCTTACCTCATTTTTGACAAGCTCACTGGGATTACTAGAAATCCCGTAAAATATGACAATTAATGAGAATCATTGGGACTACTAACAGGACTACTAACAGGACTACTAACAGGACTACTAACAGGACAACTAACAGGACAATTAATGAGAACCATTGGGACAAATTAATATGACAAATGACAAGGACCGCTGGGACAAATTCCCCTAAAATTTAATATAACCCCACAAATGATATGCTGACTTATATTGGGACACTATGATTGAGACAAAGGCTATGATCTCGCATGCAAATGACTTTTATTCAGTAAATCAATTGTTTTAAACCTTTGACACTATTTTACCACTTTTAAAAATAAAGACAGTTGCATGCATGCCCGGACATCAGGTAAGGCCACTATTCATTGCTACACTATCATATTGGGATTTGAACATGTTTTATTGTTGTCCTTTGCATTCAGATGTTGTTGCTCAAGTGTGAGCAGGGGTTCGGGATAGTGTAGCCAAGGTTGTGCTAGATTGTGGACTTGTGGGGTATTGCGGTGACCGTGGACAGTAGGCGGTCGACCAGAGGATTATCCTTGCATCAGATTGGGGTTGAGTCTGGTTTATTGCGTCAGTTGGGATCGGTTTTCCTAGTGGATGGTTTTCCCACTTTGATCATAGTCATGATCCAGTCCTGCTAATTTATGGCACCTCTGATACTTATTACTGAGATACTTTACTCGTGTGGGTCGCTCCCCTCGAGTGCCACTCCGGAGTGTGTTACAATATTATCCCCTATCGGCACCCCCGATTTGGCCAACATTATCCCCTATCGGCATACCCGATTTGGCAAATACTATCCCCCATCGGCGTTATACCCGATTTGGCAAGGCACAGCAGGAAGTATCAGTTTTGCTAGTGACACCAGATTAAGTTCATTCAGACAGGCATTTATACACTGATTCATACATTTAGTTATTCTATTGCTTGGCATTTAGAGGCATGGTGGTGGTAGTTTCCTTTTTATCAGCAGTCTTTATAGCTTACAACTGTTCTTTCCTGTTGCCTCTAGTAGTCCTAGTGGGTGCGTCAGAGTTGAGGTTTTACCCACTAGGGGAGGCTGCTGGTTTATCTGGTAGTTCTCACCCCCATTGTTATTTTTCTGTTCCTTTCTCTCCTTTATTTTGCAGAGTCATCTGCGGGAGCCGCTAGGCCATCGGCAGCTGATAAAGGTAAGGGGATCGCTGAATAGATAGATCTCCTGTGAGGCTGTGAGCTATTAGACAGATAATGCACCCTCCACTCAGACTGTGATATTCTCCTTTTATTTTGGGTCTGGCTTCCGCCAGCTGGATGTACTATTTTGGTGAGCTGGGAGATTATTGTACTTATTACAGTTGTATTTGTATTCCCAGTCTGAAATACTATGTGGTTCTTCTATTCAGCTCGATATTATGCTCTTGTACTGTTCATATTATAACGGAGCAGGTTACCAGCGCTTCGTGTTCGCGGGAAATCCCGTGTGCACGGCGGATCTGTTGGCGAGCCCGGGTTCCGGGGCATGACATTTTTCGTCGGAGTGCAGTGTGAGGACTCCCCTGGCCCCCCCCGACATTCTATTTCGACGATTCTTGCGCAGCCATACTCCTGAGAGGTAGGGCTTCATCTTTTGTGTTGATCTCACACCCTCGTTTCGAGTTTTTGGCATGGTTCCCGAGGTGCCTTTGTGACCTCTTTTTCTGTGTAGATTTCGGGACAGCACTGGAGTATTTTCACAATAACTTCGCGTACAGGCATAGGTTTGGGGTGATTCAAGGGGCGATTTGCATCTACACAGTGCAAGGGACACCCTCAAATTTTCTGGGAATTTTATGAATATTTTTCAAAGGTGAGGAATCCCTGTTCACAGAAATGAATGCTACAGATTTTGAGGTTGATTTATTTCGGGGTGGTTCCCTTGTTGGATTTATTTCTCAGTGTAGGAAACTCGGATTTGAACGTGCAGGTACTTGTTTCGACCGGTTCGTCGCGAGGATCGTGACAGTATTTTTCTCGGAATTTTTCGGGCAGATTTTACAGGTGAAAAAGGCAGAACATTGGACTATTGTATTTTGGGACAGATTTTTATAGGAACATGATATATTAATTGTGGTTGTTCTTCTGGGGATTGTTGTGCAGCATTGTGGGGATTATTTTGGACTGGGCGTGGACTTCACTGTTGGGACCAGGAATTTAGCGCTCGAGGTGGGTGTTCGTTGCAAACCTCTTAATTTGGACTACCCACTAGACTTATTAGAGTGATGCATGTTTAAAAAGGCAAAAAGGCATATATGAACAAACTAGCATGCTTGTAGGATTAAATGCACATGTGGATGAAATATTCATACGGGTTATGATTATCACTTAGTACCCGTTTTAGAATGAAACTTATCATCCGAAAATTATAATTATACAAAAAGGGATATTTAATCGTGTATTATGATTATTATGCATGTGGCATAGGCAGGCATCATCTATGATAGAAGTTATTGTCTTATGTGAACACTAGTATCCTGGAACAGTGTGCTCTGGAAATAACTTGAACAGTTGAACCCGTATTAAATTCACTATCATGAGGACTTTTGCATGCTTATTAGGCCATCTTTTTCTGCTACACTATCATGCTGGAACTGACTTAGGAGAAACCATGCTTTTATTCCTTTCTCCGGTTACCTAGACTTAGGGGATAGTGTAGTTGGACAATTGGGGATCTGGGACAGGAAGGCAGTGAGGACAGGGTATTGCGGCAACCGCGGATTTTGGGCGGTTGACCGGATAGTGGTTATTGCATCAGATCAGGGGAGAAGATTTGGGCTTCTTTTAGTGGATGGGTTTTCCACTTAGATCAGGTTCATGATCCAGTCCTGCGACTTATACAGTTATGACTCTTATTACTCGGGCATTTTACTCGTGAGGGTCGCTCCCCTCGAGTTCCACTCCGGAGTGTGCGATGTACAGGCTTTGAGTCATTGAGACTCCCATCCCCTATCGGTGTTATGCGTAGGCTGGCATACCCGATTTGGCAGGCATAGCAGGCAGTACCAGTGTTGACTGGTGTACAGATTGGGTTGAGTCAGGCAGGCTTTTAGATTCTGGTGCATTTACTTAGCTATTCTTTTAGCTCGGCATTTTAGAGGCATTTAGTGGTAGCTTCTCCATCAGTAGTTATATCTACAGCTTACCACCTTGTTTTATTCTTCGCCTCTGGTAGTCCTAGTGGGCATGTCTGAGTTTGAGATTTACCCACTAGGGGAGGCTACTGTTTGATAGTAGTTCTCACCCCTCCCACTGTTTCTCTTTTCTTTTCCCCTTTGTTTTGCAGAGTCTTCTGCGGCTGTTGCTGGACATTCTTCAGCAGATCGAGGTAAGAGGATAGCGGACTAGATAGTCGTCTACCCCGATCACGTACATAGTAGTTTTGGTGTATCCCTTGTACTCTCAGACAGTTGTACCTTTTCTTTTATTTTGGGTCTGGCTGTGGCCAGCTGGGTGTACTTTATTTGGTGAGCTGGGAGAGACACTTGTATTATTATGAGAGTTATGTTGTACTTTTATTTCCAGATTTTGTCTGAGATGTATTTAGTTTTAGTTCAGCTCTGTTTTATGCTCCTTTATATTATCTCTTATATCTGAGCAGGTTACCAGCGCTTCGTTTACACGGGAAATACCGTGTGCATGGCGGATCTGTGGACGGCCCCTGGGTTCTGGTTTACACCCGGGGCGTGACAGATTAGGTTGTTATCAGAGCTTAGGTATAGGTCAATTGGGACTTAGGAAACCCTAGGCTTTTGGCAGACCCTAGTGTTGGGTTTAGGTTAATAAGGATCTAATAGGGGAAAAAACACCTAGAGGGGGGTGAATAGGTGTAAACAATAAACACTCAAAAAATCATTGTGCGATAAAACCCAATGCGGAAAAATAAAAGAACACACAAGATTTTTACGTGGAAAAACTCCAAACCGGAGTAAAAAACCACGGGACCGATAACACGGCGAAATCCACTAGAGTTAACACACGTACAAGGTGATATAACGTACTCACAGACGACTCAACCTTTTACCATACGCCCCTAGTCGATCTTCCCGCTCGCTCCACGACGCTTCTCGAATCCACGATCCGCGCCCAACGCTGAATCCACAGCGTCCAACGTCGAGTCCACGACGTCCAACCGAATCCACGGTCTTCACCCAATGGTACGCTTCGAATCCACGAACGCACCTCGCTCCGAATCCACGAAAGCGATAACACCTTGAATCCACAAGGCCACGCGAGTCCACGCGCCGATTTTGGGGTAAATCGTTGTTTGTTTGGGTGGTGATGATCCGCCGAATACTTAGATCAAGAGTAGATCGGAAATACCATCTAAGTATTCATTAGTTTGATTCAACTCAAGATGTGAGTATGAAAACCTAGAATCAAACTAATCAATATAGATGAAGAAACATAGAATAGATCTATTGATTTCCTTTCTTCTCTATATGTGGATCTAAGGCCGTATAAAATGATATGTGAAAATGACGGCTCTATTTGGATGCCCTAGAGAAATGACCATAGGGCTATTTATAGGTTAGAAACCCTAGGAAGAATATTCGGATCAAAAACAAACTTTTCTGGAAAGTTTTACCGACGGCGATCCGGATTGTATAAGCCACGATCCGGATCGCAGACGCACAGAATGCAGTTTCCAGAAAATCACCTGTTCGGGATCCGGATCATAATCCACGATCCGGATCGTTCATACATTTTCACAAAACATCCCATTCGGGATCCGGATTGTACAAGCTGTGATCCGGATTGCAGCAATGTATGAACGAACACCTTTCGGGATCCGGATTGAAAGTCCACGATCCGGATCCTGAACATGTCCCATGTCCAGTTTTTGATGAATAAGCAATTAAAACCTCTTCCAGGTGTTTCTACACTATAAGAAGTATTCGGATCATCAAAATTATTTAGTTAAACGTACCTGATCCTTTTGAATTCTTCTTTCTTGAGATTGAGGTATACGATCCGAAGTTTCTTCATCTTCAATCTTCAAGACTTAATACAATCACGAAATACGCCAACTCAAATTCCGTAACAATCTCCCCCTTTGGCGGTTTCGTGACAAAACACAGATCCACAAAGAAAATTCAAAAAGATATTTTTGTTGCTATCACCATACAACAAAAATTTACAAAAGAGTTCCAGAAATTAAATACATGAGATAAACTCCTAAGACAGACTCTAGACTTAGACATCTGTAACCTCTGCACACAGAAAACATTCTTGACAAACAAAATCGTTAGATACCTCAAGAATTGGAACATAGAAAAACCAAGTGCAGAGATAGAGTTTGATCTCACCATGACATTTAAAAGAATCAGATATGTGAAAGAAACGTAGTTAAAACCAACATATCTTCTAAGCAGTTGAAAACCAAATGTCAAAGTATGTTAGTCCAACACCAACTTGTTAGTCATATTACATGCCCAAATAGTTAGTCGAATAGTTAGTATAGAAGCATGTCACAAATCACAAAAGAAAACCAAAGTTGAGTTGAGATTCATACTTACCTTGATATCATCGATATTCACAATCATTGTTCAAAGTTCATTCATCATTGTTCATTGTTTTCGCTAACTCTCTCCCCCTTTTTGTCACAAAAACAAGCCAAATAATTACAACAAAAGGAGAGTTAACAACATAAACACACATCATAAACCTGCAAAACAGAACAAAAAACAAAGTCAGAGGAAAAGATTATAACATAGATTTACTCCTGAGAGTCGGAGTCATCCGAGGTCGTGCAACCCATTTTCGCAAACAACTTCTTCACAAGTTTCTTTACTGAAGAGACTGACTTGGTCAAAGTGACTTGAGAAGCTGTGATAATTTCCATCTCATTTTTCATAACATGAAGATCGCCTTTCATTTCAGAAAATTCAGCGGACATACGTTCCTGTTCATTTGAAAGCCGCTGTTGTTCTTTGAAGATGGATGTCACCGAGGCATCATCGTCAGAAGTAGATGCAGGTGCCTTCTGTTTCGGAGGAACGGGGCAGTGGAAGAAGTTGCATGAGTTCGAACTCGTTGGCCAATTGGAGGAGAAGGGGGATCATCCTGCTTTGTTGTCAAAGACTTGACAATGGTTGTCTCATTTATTGTCCCCAAACTATACAAATACGAACTCGCGCTCGTATCCACCATAAATCTCCTAAGGATGCGCATTATAATCATTGGATATGGTAGTCGCTCAGAGGGATGTGAGTGTTCGACATACCGCGTCATCCTATTCCAAATGAGGTAGGGGATGTTCAGGTTTGCTCCCATTGCTGCAGTTGGGTTTCCAAGAAGATAAAGAAATAGCAACCTATCCCATCGGACGATTTTCGTGTTCATGTTGGGAAGAATGTTGTAGCAAATAATGAAGTTTAAGTACTTGTACTCCTTCTTGAGTTCCCTGGAGTAAACTGAATTTCCGGCAGACGTAGTATCCGGAGAGCAGGTTCCATTGACTACTATTCTCCAAGATTTGGCTGTGAAGACCTGAGTCTTCAAATAATGAACTCCGTCTGAGATGGCTGTCATACCGAGCACCTCTCCAATCAGTTGGGGAGTGACTTTGATCTTGATACCTTTTACAAAGGTATGAAATTCTCGGCGTCCATCAGCTTCATCAATAAGACCTGCTGCATTCTGATAGAAGATCCGAACTGAGTGTGGACAGTACCCAGTTTTCTCAGGAAAGTTGCAGATCGGACCAAGACCAACTTGATCAAACAGAGCTCCAAACTCTGCAGATCTATTCCTCATCTGTTGTACATTGACATGTCGTTCTCCTATGCATTCCCTCTTTTCAAAATCTTTGATTCGTGTGGAGCTGACGAATCCCTGAAATGGTGGCAGGTTGTCCATAGGTTCATTGATTGAAATACCTTGGGCACCACTTCTTTTCCTTGCCGAGGTTTTCACTCTTTTTCCGGTAGGCTCCATTGGCGCCTTTCCTTTCTCAGCTGCAGTAGGAGGAGGTTTAGATTTGGGAGCTTCAGCAGGAGCCTTCCCCTTTGCAGAAGTTGGGACAGCCCTTCAACTTCATTGTGTCCCAGTCAATCGACTCAGTTTCCGATTCAGTATCGGAGTCAGCTTTTGCTCTTTTTGTCCTCTTGCTTCTCTTCGGCTTTGCAGAGTCCTTCACATGAACCATGGCAGTGAGCAGGAAAATGATCCAGGTGATCACCATTTTGTCAGTGCTTTGAGTTTTTAGAAAGTGTCCTGTGAAAATCAACTCAAGAACATATGAAAAATTGTCAATTTTGAAAATTTTGAAAACATTGTACCTAGACAATCATAATCATATAGAGAAGCCAAGAATCAAATTAGTTTTCCAAAAAGAATTTTAAAAATAGATCAAATCCATGATTTACAGAAATTCCTCTTTTATGCCCTAAAACCGAATTTTTAGAAATCGAAGCCTAAAAATACGTTAATCAAGTGAAATCCCAGCATAAAAGTAAAACTAATTGACCCAGACTTCTTATTTCAAAAGAAATTTGATCAAAAACCATTCACAAACGAAAAAATTCCAACTCACGTTTGGTGAAAAAACAGAAAAACTGTGAAAAACCGAGTTTTGATCATGAAAACTTACTTGAATCCGAAGAACTTTGAGTTTTGAAGCACCAGGAAGCAAGAAATCTAGAGAGAGAAACTCTAGAAGCTTGAAAACCAGAAATTAGGGTAAAGAAATCTCGAATCTGAAAGTTTCTATATAGAACCCTAGCCGTGATCCGGATCGGCCGAGAATGTGATCCGGATCGGCCACACGCGGGAAAAATCCTGCGTTCGGGATCCGGATCACTTGCCACGATCCGGATCGGCTACACCTTTTTCTTCAGAAAAATTAAGAAAAATACAATAAAATCCAGAAAAAGTATGTAAGCACATTATCATGTCAACTTTAAACAAATGACATCGTTTCACACAACAAGAAATAGATTATGAAAAATCTATCAATAATATCCAAAAATGAAACGAAGATTTACGAAAGTTAAAACACTTAAAGTTGAACAACTTCAATTACATCTATCTTGATCCTATGTGTAATGTCTTTATCAAATCATCAATTTCAGTAAAGAAAATGAAGTACCAAGATCAATAGATGTTTGAAATCCCAGATAAGTTAAATAATATATCTAGACAATCTGTTGAAGGAGTGGCTCTTTGAGCATCTTAAATCAAAAATCCCACCTTATACCAACCATGAAATACGACTGAGTCAAGTATTTCAATATGAGTTTTATCAACAATTTTTCAAACAAAAGTTTGCTTTTCATTCATGGAGTATCTTTTTCTTTCATTTTCTCCATGTGGTGGTAGTTTTCACACTCCTCATTGGGATGTAACTCTTTCCACATCTTTTGAGCATTTCACATTTCATTGACTCCCCCTCAATTGGCTATCAATTATTTAATATATAAAGTATTCAACCAAACCATTGATCTCGAATTCATACTCGACTAAGCAATCAAATATGATAATGACTATACCAAGAGATCATTGAGAGAGAAATTGACTTTGATCACAGAAAGATGGTTTAATTAACGTAAATGATCATTGCAACATTGAAACATTATGACATCAAAAACATAATAAATTTCTAAATGCATAAAAGGATGCAATTAAAGTCAATTATGCTCAAATAGTGTGCTATGTACAGAACATAGATAAAGAACAAAACAAAAACAAGAACAAAAACAAAACCTAATCTAAGCAAAGGTTTCAAAAGAGTTTATTTCAAGGAAAGCATGCCAATTGCTTTTCGCAAGTGAATGAAACGTTTTTGATCCAACGGTTTTGTTAAGATGTCGGCTAATTGATCTTCAGTTGAAATATATGACAGTTGAAGAATGTTTGATTCAACTAGCTCTCTAAGAAAATGATATCTAAGTTCAATATGTTTTGTTCTAGAGTGCAACACAGGGTTTTTAGAAATGTTAATGGCACTAGTGTTGTCACATAAAATGGTTACCGAAGATGTTGAAATTCGGAAATCACTCAACACGCTCTTCATCCAAATCAATTGGGTTGAGCAACTTCCTGCAGAAATGTACTCCGCTTCGGCAGTCGAGAGTGCTATGCAGTTCTGTTTCTTACTGTGCCATGCAACAAGGCAGTGGCCGAGATAGAAGCATGCACCACTCGTGCTTTTCCGGTCATCCACCGATCCAGCCCAATCGGCATCTGAGTATCCAACAATATCCAAAGTCGTTCCCATAGGATACCAAATTCCGAAATTGATTGTACCTTTGATATACCGGATGATCCGTTTCACCGCTTTCAGGTGAACCTCCTTCGGTGCTGATTGATATCTCGCACAAATCCCAACACTGAAGGATATATCCGGGCGACTAGCCGTGAGATATAGTAGACTTCCAATCATACTGCGGTACAGTTTCTCGTCTACATTCTCACTTTGTGATTCACTTCCAAGTCCCTTATGGCTAGTTCCCATTGGAGTTGGAAAATCTTTCGAATTTTCAAGGTCAAACTTTTTGACCAACTCCAGTGCATACTTGGATTGACACAAGTGAATTCCTTCATCGTTCTGCTTAACTTGTAATCCAAGAAAATAATTCAATTCGCCCATCATGGACATCTCAAATTCGCTTTCCATGGTCTCCGCGAATTTAGAAGCATCAGTATTTCTCGTTGCTCCAAAAACAATGTCATCAACATAGATTTGAGCAACTATGAAATTGTTTTGATAATGCTTCACAAAGAGAGTCCTGTCAGCTCCCCCTCGAGTGTAGCCCTTTTCCAAAAGGTGCTTTGTCAACCTTTCGTACCATGCTCGCGGTGCTTGTTTCAGACCGTAAAGAGCCTTTTTCAGTCGAAAAACATGGTTAGGTAGTTTATGATCCACAAAACCTTTCGGTTGAGCTACATAAACTTCCTCATTTAAAAATCCATTTAAAAAGGCGCTCTTAACGTCCATTTGAAATAATCTGATTTTGAAATGACAAGCGATCGCAAACAATATACGAATGGACTCGAGTCTAGCTACAGGGGCGAAGGTTTCATCAAAGTCTATACCTTCTACTTGAGAATAGCCTTGAGCAACTAACCTTGCTTTGTTCCGGATGATAGTACCTTCTTCGTTTTTCTTGTTCTTGAAGATCCATTTGGTACCTATCACATTGTGTTGCTTCGGAGGCTTCGTCAGTTCCCAGACTTTGTTTCGCTCGAATTGATGGAGCTCTTCCTGCATTGCTTTAATCCAATAATCATCTTGGAGAGCTTCATCAATATTCCTTGGTTCGATTTGTGATACATAACATGCAAATCCGCAAACCAATTGTCTCCGTGTTCTAACTCCTTCTTGTGGATCTCCAATTATGTTCGATTCAGGGTGATCCTTGGAGATGCGTAACGTTTGAGGTAAAGGAGTAGGCGGAGGTACACGAGATGATTCCTGCACATCACATGAGCTTGAAGAACCGTTAGATGCATCAACATTATTATCGAAAGAATTGTTAGAAGAAGATGCATTAGCAGGTGTATCATCATCAAGAGAGATATCGAGGGTAGATTTTTCAGATTCAAAATGAAAAGCTTCATCTACCTTAACATTTATCGATTCTACAATCGTCTTAGATTCCAAGTTAAAAACTCGATATGCTCTACTGTTTGTAGAATAACCTAAGAAAATCCCTTCGTCACTTCGAGAGTCAAATTTACCAAGATTTTCGCGATCACGCAAAATGAAACACCGACTCCCGAAAATGCGAAAATATTTGATATTAGGTTTTCTACTAAACCATAGTTCATATGGTGTATTAAAAGTCCCCGGGCGCAAGTACACTCGATTGATAACATAGACAGCCGTGTTCACCGCTTCAGCCCAAAATATAAAGGAAGGTTCCGGCTATGAAGCATAACACGAGCCATCTCCTGTACGACCCTGTTCTTGCGCTCGACTACACCATTTTGTTGAGGTGTGTAAGGTGCAGAGAATTCATGTTTAATGCCGTTAGAAGAGCAAAAATCAATGAATTTGGAATTTATGAATTCCCCACCTCTATCACTCCTTACTCGAGTAATCCTTTCATTCTTTTCAATCATAATACGATTGCAAATTTCGAGAAAAGAATCAAAAGTATCAGCTTTTTCTTTAGAAAGGCTACCCAAGTATATCTAGAAAAGTCATCAACCAACAAAAAAATATACCATTTACCTCCCAGAGATGGTTGACGAGTTGGCCCCATTAAGTCCATATGCAAAAGTTCCAAAGGCCGTTTTGTACCTATGTGGTTCAAATTCTTGTGTGCAGTCCTAGACTGTTTTCCCTTTTGGCAACCGCCACACACAAGGTTTTGTTCAAAAGAAAGTTTCGGAACCCCTTTGACCACATCTTTATTTGAAATTCTAGCAAGTTCCTTAAAGTTTATGTGACCTAGCCTTTCATGCCAAAGTGTTTCGTTTTTAAAGATGCTAGATTACATTTTTCAGAAATCTAGAAGGAACTACATAACAGTTTTTTCTGATCTAACCCCCTTTAAAAAGAAAGCATGGTTCAAGTCAGTTACAGTGCATTTATCAGATGAAAAATTAACTGAATAACCATTATCACACAGTTGACTTATGCTTATGAGGTTAGTCTTTAGGCCATGAACAAATAATACATTATCTAGAACCGGGCCATCTGGAATAGCTACCGTTCCCTTTCCAACAATTTTGGAAGACCGGCCATCTCCGAAAACAACAAGTCCTCCGGAGTTTTTCTCAAATGTTTGAAAACAGTTTTTATCGCCGGTCATATGACGGGAACACCCGCTATCCAGGTACCAAGACGAACCATCATATGCATGCAAAGAAACATTGGTAGCAAGACAGGGAAAGATTTCACCTTTGCGCACCCAAACCTTTTTGGAGTACGTCGGTAATGGTCGTGAAGTTGATTTCCTAGGTGAGAGCGTCTTGCATGAAGAATTGCTGCTCCTTGATGCTGTCGTCTTGAGAGGTGTACTACCAAGGCTCTTTTCCGTCAATTTGATTGGAGTTGTTTCCCGAGGAATAGCCCTTTTGGTAGTTGTTGCAAGATGATGTTCGGAGTGTGCGTTTGGCTCCAGTCTTGCAGTTTCTTCTGATGTGCCCTGAAATGCCACAACGAAAACATACCTTGGATCTTGTCGATTCCGAAGAAGATGTAGTAGGTTCGTTGTCGTTGCTTGGCGTGAACACCGGGTCGGAGGAGAGGAGATACGACGGAGGCACAAATACCGTACCACTCGAACTTGGAATGTCTCCAGTTTGAGTGTATCCGAGGCCGAACTTGTTTTCTTTGACGAGACCAAGAAGTCTGTCCAACTTACTCCTTCCAGAAGAAAATCTCTGTAAGTCATCCTTTAGTTGGCGTATGGTCTCCGTCATTTCCAAATTTTCCTGTCGGGCCTCGCCGTTGAGCTTCAAGAAGTAATTCGCTTTGTTCACCATGTCTACATAACTCTTCTCGAAATGCTCATTGGACTCTTGAAGGGAAACATTTGTCTTAATCAGATTGTCCCTTTCCACTTCAAGATCGGTTGAGAAAGAGGTTACTCTTTTTACTTCATCTTCAAGATCCAGTAATCTCTCTTTCAACCCCTTGTTTTTGTTTAGCCAATTTCTTTGAATCCCTCAAAAGCTTATGGTAGGCTAAACAAAATTCTTCACCTTCCGAATTATCTGACTCATCGTCCGTTGCAATCTTTTCCACAGTGGAGTTGGACAATGACTCGGATGTACTCGCCATTAAGCACATGCAGGGAGAAGATGTAGTGGACGCGTGGAAAGCTGTCGCGTTGTCTTCTTCATCACTTGACGATGACTTCATTTGACGTGGAGTTGTCATCCAAGTAACTACTTGCATCGCCTTCTTCTTTGCGGATTCTTGTTGGGACATTCGTTGCTATGTGGCCGTAGCCTCGACATTTGAAACACTGGACTTGTCCCTCAGAACTCTTTCTTATCCTTTGAGAAGTTTCCTGGATTCTTGACTTGTAACTTGAAGGACCCTTGCTTCTTTTGACGTTCCGAAGGATGAGTTGGCTGTGAATTTCCCCTTCGAAAGTTGCGGGCGAAACTTCCTTGTCAAGAGAGCGAGCTGCTTCTCAAGGTCATCCATAGAAATGTTCTCGTCGTGTCCGAGGACCGGATGAATCCGCGTCTTCTGATTTAGTTGATTTCAATGCGTAACCTGAAACTTAGAAGAGGATGCCTTTCCATGAAGAATAGTTAGTAGGAAAAGTCATTTCATAAGTTTGTAACAGCACCTACTAATTCTTCTACCCGCATTTCGTCCGGGTGTTTTAATTGTTTCAAAATGGCAGCAAACTTCGGGCGAAATGCGTTCAGGAAGAGTCTTAGAATTTTTCTTACAATTTAAATTCTGGAATCTTCTCTCCAAGGTTAGCACATGAGTTCACGAGGTCTTGCAATCGTGTGTACTAGTCAGTGAAGGATTCATTCTCTGCCAGTAGAGATAGAGGTCAACTGCTCGTGAGCATTGCAGTTTCTGAATC
>JAQOTM010000101.1:113589-132463 GCA_029168755.2 Tillandsia fasciculata | reverse complement strand
TTATGGCTAGTTTCCATTGGAGTCGAAAATTCTTTACAAAATTTCTAAACTTTTTGACCAACTCCATTGCATACTTGGATTGACACAAGTGAATTCCTTCATCGTTTTGTTTAACTTGTAATCCAAGAAAATAAGTCAATTCGCCCATCATGGACATCTCAAATTCGCTTTCCATGGTCTCCGCGAATTTAGAAGCATCATTATCTCTTGTTGCGCCAAAACAATGTCATCGACATAGATTTGAGCAACTATGAAATTGTTTTGATAATGCTTCACAAAGAGAGTCCTGTCAGCTCCCCCTCGAGTGTAGCCCTTTTCCAAAAGGTGCTTTGTCAACCTTTCGTACCATGCTCGCGGTGCTTGTTTCAGACCGTAAAGAGCCTTTTTCAACGAAAAACATGGTTAGGTAGTTTATGATCCACAAAACCTTTCGGTTGAGCCACATAAACTTCCTCATTTAAAAACCCATTTAAAAAGGCGCTCTTAACGTCCATTTGAAATAATTTGATTTTAAAATGACAAGCAATCGCAAACAAGATACGAATGGACTCGAGTCTAGCTACAGGGGCGAAAGTTTCATCAAAGTCTATACCTTCTACTTGAGAGTAGCCTTGAGCAACTAACCTTGCTTTGTTCCTGATGATAGTACCTTCTTCATTTTTCTTGTTCTTGAAAATCCATTTGGTACCTATCACATTGTGTTGCTTCGGAGGCTTCGTTAATTCCCAGACTTTGTTTCGCTCAAATTGATGGAGCTCTTCCTGCATTGCTTTAATCCAGTAGTCATCTTGAGAGCTTCATCAACATTCTTTGGTTCGATTTGAGATACATAGCATGCAAATCCGCAAACCAATTGTCTCCGTGTTCTAACTCCTTCTTGTGGATCTCCAATGATGTTCGATTCAGGGTGATCCTTGGAGATGCGTAACGTTTGAGGTAAGGGAGTAGACGGAGGTACACGAGATGATTCCTGCACATCAGATAAACTTGAAGAACCGTTAGATGCATCATTATTATCGAAAGAATTGTTAGAAGAAGATGCATTAGCAGGTGTATCATCATCAAGAGAGATATCGAGGGTAGATTTTTCAGATTCAAAGTGAAAAGCTTCATCTACCTTAACATTTATCGATTCTACGATCGTCTTAGATTCTAAGTTAAAAACTCGATATGCTCTACTGTTTGTAGAATAACCTAAGAAAATCCCTTCGTCACTTCGAGAGTCAAATTTTCCAAGATTTTCGCGATCACGTAAAATAAAACACCGACTCCCAAAGATACGAAAATATTTGATGTTAGGTTTTCTACAAAACCATAGTTCATATGGTGTATTCAAAGTCCCCGGGCGCAAATACACGCGATTAATAACATAGACAGCAGTGTTCACCGCTTCAGCCCAAAAATATAAAGGTAAGTTCCGGCTGTGAAGCATAACACGTGCCATCTCCTGTACGACCCTGTTTTTGCGCTCGACTACACCATTTTGTTGAGGTGTATAAGGTGCTGAGAATTCATGTTTAATGCCGTTAGAAGTGCAAAAATCAATGAATTTGGAATTTATGAATTCTCCACCTCTATCACTTCTAACTCGAGTAATCTTTTCATTCTTTTCAATCATAATACGATGGCAAATCTCGTGAAAAGAATCAAAAGTATCAGCTTTCTCTTTTAAAAATGCTACCCAAGTATATCTAGAGAAATCATCAACCAATAAGAAAATATACCATTTACCTCCCAAAGATGGTTGACGAGTTGGCCCCATTAAATCCATATGCAAAAGTTCCAAAGGCCGTTTTGTACCTATGTGGTTCAAGTTCTTGTGTGCAGTCCTAGACTGTTTTCCCTTTTGGCAACCGCCACACACAATGTTTTGTTCAAAAGAAAGTTTGGAACCCCCTTGACCACATCTTTGTTTGAAATTCTAGCAAGTTCCTTAAAGTTTATGTGACCTAGCCTTTCATGCCAAAGTGTTTCATTTTTCAAAGATGCTAGGTTACATTTTTCAGAAATTTATAGGAACTACATAACAATTGTTTTCTGATCTAACCCCTTTTAAAAAGAAAGCATGGTTCTTGTCAGTTACAGTGCATTTATCAGATGAAAAATTAACTGAATAACCATTATCACAAAGTTGACTTATGCTTATGAGGTTAGTCTTAAGGCCATGAACAAATAACACATTATTCAGAACCGGGCCATCTGGAATAGCTACCGTTCCCTTTCCAACAATTTTGGAAGACCGACCATCTCCGAAAACAACAAGTCCTCCGGAGTTTTTCTCAAAAGTTTGAAAACAGTTTTTGTCACCGGTCATGTGACGGGAACACCCGCTATCCAGATACCAAGACGAACTATCATATGCATGCAAGGAAACATTAGTAACAAGACAAGGGAAAATTTCACCTTTGCGCACCCAAACCTTTTTGGAATGCGTCGGTAATGGTCGTGAAGTTGATTCTCCTAGGTGAAAGCGTCTTGTTGAAGATTGCTGCTCCTTGATGATGTCGTCTTGAGCGGTGAACTACCAAGGCTCTTTTCCTTTGAATGATTTGCATTTGATTTCTGAGGAATCACCTTTTGGTAGTCATTGCAAGAGGTGCTTGAGGTGTGCGTTTGGCTCCCGTCTTGCAATTTCTCCTTATGTGCCCTGAAATGCCACAACGAAAACATACCTTAGATCTTGACGATCCCGAAGAGGATGAAGTAGGCTTGTTGTCGTTGCTTGTCGTGAATTCCGGTGTCGGAGGAGGAGATACCGACTGAGGCACAAAAACTGTCCCACTCGAACTTGGAATGTCTCCAGTTTGAGTGTATCCGAGGCCGAACTTATTTGTTTGACCAAGACCAAGAAGCCTGTCCAACTTACTCCTTCCAGAAGAAAATCTCTTTAAGTCATCCTTTAGTTGGCGTATGGTCTCCGTCATTTCCAATTTTTCCTGTCGAGCCTCGCCGTAGAGCTTCAAGAAGTAATTCGCTTTGTTCACCATTCCTATGTTCTTCTCGAAATGCTCATTGGACTCTTGAAGGGAAACATTTGCTTTGACTAAGATTATCCCTTTCCACTTCAAGATCGGTTGAGAGAGAAGTTACCCTTTTTACTTCTTCTTCGAGATCCTGCAATCTCCCTCTCAACCCCTTGTTTTGCTTTGCCAGTTTCTTTGAATCCCTCAAAAGCTTATGGTAGGCAAGAGCAAAATCTTCACCTTCAGAATTATCGATTCATCGTCCGTTGCAATCTTTTCAACATGGAGGAGTTGGACAATGAATCGGATGTACTTGCCATTAAGCACATGAAGGGTGAAGATGTGGACGCGTGGAATGCTGTCGCGTTGTCTTCTTCATCACTTGAGGATGACTCATTTGACGTGGAGTTGTCATCCCAAGTGACGACTTGCATCGCCTTCTTCTTTGCCGGATTCTTGTTGGGACACTCCGTTGCAATGTGGCCGTAGCCTCGACATTTGAAGCACTGTACTTGTCCCTCTGAACTTTTCTTATCCTTTGAGAAGTTCTCTTGCTTTCTTGACTTGTAGCTTGAAGAACCCTTGCCTTTCTTCGACTTTCCGAAGGATGGAGTTTTGCTTGAATTACCCCTTCGAAAGTTGCGGCGAAACTTCCTTGTCAAGAGAGCGAGCTGCTTCTCAAAGTCCTCCATAGATAGGTTCTCGTCATCGTCCGAGGAGGATGAATCCGCGTCTTCTTCTTTAGTTGATTTCAATGCATAACCTGAAGACTTAGAAGAGGATGCCTTTCCAGAAGAATAGTTAGTAGGAAATGTCATTTCATAAGTTTGTAAAGCACCAACTAATTCTTCTACACGCATTTCGTCCGGGTGTTTAATTGTTTCAATGGCTGCGACCTTCGGGCGAAATCGTTCAGGAAGAGTTCTTAAATTTTTCTTACAACTTTAAATTCTGGAATCTTCTCTCCCAAGTTAGCACATGAGTTTACGATGTCTTGCAATCGTGTGTAATAGTCAGTGAAAGATTCATTCTCTGCCATAGAGATAGAGTCAAACTTGCTCGTAAGCATTTGCAGTTTCTGAATCTTCACAAGGTTAGTTCCCTCATGCGTAACTTGAAGAACATCCCAGATTTCTTTCGCAGTCTCACATGCCGAGACGCGAGAGAACTCAGTTTGTGACAAAGCATTAAATAGAGCATTAATTCCTTTGCCATTGTAAGAAGATGAATCTATCTCTTCCTTGGTCCATTTCGACCTAGGTTTTAAGGTGCGAACATCAGAAATAATTTCAGTTGGATTAGACCATCCTAATTCAATTGATTGCCACACCCTTTCGTCGATGGAAATTAAAAAGGCTTTCATCCGTACTTTCCAGTACGCATAATTTGTTCCATCAAAGAAAGGGGGTCGATTGATGTTTCCACCTTCAACCATTGTTTACAACCCTATTCCCGCTCTGATACCACTTGTTGGGTTATATGTAATATGGATCTAAATAGGGGAAAAAACACCTAGAGGGGGGTGAATAGGTGTAAACAATAAACACTCAAAAAATCATTGCGCAATAAAACCCAATGCGGAAAAATAAAAGAACACGCAAGATTTTTACGTGGAAAAACTCCAAACCGGAGTAAAAAACCACGGGACCGATAACACGGCGAAATCCACTAGAATTAACACACGTACAAGGTGATATAACGTACTCACAGACGACTCAACCTTTTACCATACGCTCCTAGTAGATCTTCTCCGCTCGCTCCACGACGCTTCTCGAATCCACGATCTGCGCCCAACGCTGAATCCACAGCGTCCAACGTCGAGTCCACGACGTCCGACCGAATCCACGGTCTTCACCCAGTAGCACGCTTCGAATCCACGAACGTACCTCGCTCCGAATCCACGAGAGCGGTTGCACCTTGAATCCACAAGGCCACGCGAGTCCACGCGCCGATTTTGGGTAAATCGTTGTTTTTGGGTGGTGATGATCCGCCGAATACTTAGATTAGAAATAGATCGGAAATACCATCTAAGTATTCATTGATTTGATTCTACTCAAAATCTGAGTATGGAAAACCTAGAATCAAATCAATCAATATAGATGAAGAAACATAGAATAAATCTATTGATTTCCTTTCTTCTCTATATGTGGATTTTTTCTTTTCGGCTATTTTTCCGTTTATTTTTCGATGCCCTACCCTAAAAATGAATCATAGGGTCTATTTATAGGTTAGAAACCATTGGAAGAAGATAAGGATCAAAAACAACCTTTTCTGGAAATTTTCAGGACGGCGATCCGGATTGGATTACTGCGATCCGGATCGCGTAGCAAGATAGACGATTTCCAGAAAAACAAGGGTTCGGGATCCGGATCGAAATCCCGATCCGGATCGTTCATACATTTCACCAAAATCCCATGTTCGGGATCCGGATCGGAAATGGCTTGTGATCCGGATTGGATTTGCCAATGAACAAACACCCTTCGGGATCCGGATTGCAAGTCTGATCCGGATCCTGAACATGTCCCATGTCCAGTTTTTGATTTTTATGCAATGAAAAATTCTTCCAAGTGTTTCTACACTACAAGAAGTATTCGGATCACCAAAAATCTTTAGTTAAACATACCTGATCCTTTTGAATTCTTCTTTCTTGAGATTGAGGTATATGATTCAAACTTCTTTCATCTTCAATCTTCAAGACTTAACACTTTCACGAAATACGCCAACTCAAATTCCGTAACACTGTACACTGATGTATTTATTGGAGATATATTCCGGTTGAGTTCTGAGTTTTGTACCTGAGGATATTGTATGGCTATTATTTTGGGAGACGGACGTTATTGTATTTTTCAGTTGTACAGTGATTGATTTTAGTTATACAGCAGGTTTTTACTAATAGCTCTGATATTATGTTTAGCTGTAGTACTTTTCTTGCAGGTAGGACGCTTCGCCTATGCAGGTTGGCATAGGTGGCGAATCTGTTGGCGAGCCCGGGTCGCAGTTTCGACCCCGGGGCGTGACAGATTAGGTTGGTATCGGAGCCTAGGTTGTAGGTCATGGTGGACTTAGAAACCCTAGGCTTATGGTTTGACCCTTGGTTGACATCGTGAGAGTCGTGATTTATAGCGAGAGTCCTGATTGAGTTTTATACCTGTCCGAAGGGACGGGAAGAGTGATTAGCATGTTTATTCTCCTAAGTGATTATGTTGGCTGCAGACAACATAATGCTGTGGAACGGGTGACATGCATTAAACTTTCGCTGGATTGGGTCGAGCGTTGTTCTGTGCTGTTTTGCAGTTTTGTCGTGGCGAGCTGTGTCTCCCCGATGCTGGGTTTTGACCCATGTGCTTCCTTTTGAGACCGCCCGGTTGTAGTATCCTCAGTGGCGGGGATTTCTGTGGCACCGATGGAGTGAGTAGCCCCCTCTGTGCCAACGTTTAGTGCCGAGGCACCGAGGCAGGGTGGATAGTTGACAGCCGGTGAGCTGATGGGACATGATCAATCTTTTGAGCCAGATTTGGCAGATGAACCACCCCGACTCGTAAGATTGAGTTTGGAGCTTTTGGAGGCAGAGTCGTGGTTGGTGGTGATGTAACGACCCGGCCGACTAGCAATAATAACTTGTTTAAGTTTCGAGGACGAAACTTCCTTTAAGGTGTGAGTGATGTAATACTCGGGAAAATTGTGTTAGTGTAAAGAGTGTTTTTTCAGGTGCGAATGTGGGCGAGGAAACAAAAATTAACCTTAGTGGGGTGTACTGGTGTACGGTTGGCACAGTTGCCGAAGCACAAATTCCGCCTTTCCGATCCGAGTCTGATCTCGGAAATCTGAGGTCGCCAGTGCGACCGTCTCATCGAATCGAGTGGAAATGGTATAGACCATTTGACGATCCGACGGTCGGATCGTCCGAAAATCAGCGAAGAAGCGGGCGGGACCCGCGACTTAAGTGAATAGTAAAATGAATAGTAACTGCTGATTTCGGTCCCCCCTCGATCGGTCGTTGGCCATTTCACTGTCTGAAATCCAAACCTATCAGTATGAGTAGACGATTCTAGCTAATTTCGACATTCTGAGCGCAATGGCACTGATAGAATTCCCGTTCGACGACCCTAGAACTAGGCTTAAGCATTTTGGACTGTGGTTTGGGCCCAACGAGTTATTATTGCTAGTGGGCCGGGTCGTTACATTTGGTATCGGAGCCAATAACCAGCCGGAAGTGTGTGATGAGTCTCGGCTGAGCCTGGGTCTAGATGACAGGGCTAGCGAGACGAGTCTCACATCGCCTGGTGATCTTGGGCTTGTGTGTGTGTTTGGGCTGACGAGGACGTCAGGCCTAAACGGGGGGAGTCTGTGACACCCCCATTAGTCCCACATTGTAATTGGGTTGATATAAGACTTGGACACTAGTAGTAATAACTGGGCTTAAGCATTTTGGGCTGTGGTTTGGGCCCAACGAGTTATTATTGCTAGTGGGCTGGGTCGTTACATTTGGTATCTGTCACGCCCCGGGGGAGTGCTTTAGCGGAACGGCGCGTTTTTTTTTTTTTTTTTTTTTTTGAAAGATCTCCCCTCCCCAGCGCGTGCCCAGACCCGCCGCACATACAGGATCTCTCTGCAAACGGGCAGAGTCTCCCCTGTACGTGCACGGCGTATGGTTGAGTACACTTCCCAAACAAGCATAACCATTCAATCACAATATTCAGCAACATACAACCAGTATTCTAAATCTTTAAACAAATGGCCGATTCAGTTTGGAAAGAATAAATCCACAGTTTTAAAAGAGTGCCCACCCGACACTTGTGTTTTGAAAATGAGTTTTCGAAACCAACATAAAACCACAGGGTTTTGAAAACGGTGCCCACAAGGCACTTATGTTTTGAAAACGAGTTTTCGGAACCAACATAAAACCACAGGGTTTTGAAAACGGTGCCCACACGACACCCGGGTTTTAAAAACGATTTTTGAAAATCTTTCTTTGGGTTTGTCTTTTCTTTTCTTTTTTTTTTAAATGGCCAACAGGAATGAAAGGAAAAGTAAAGCATCATAGTATCACCAAGTGCTGACATCCACGCCGACCCCACAAGGGTATCGAGAGCCTCAAACATACTACAATGTAAATGATATGCTGGGAAGAAAGATAAAATACAGCCCGGGGTTCCCGACGACCCAGCTGCGTCCGTCCCGTCCTCACCGTCGCCTATCTCTCTCCCCGTCTGGTCCCTGTCACGAAATGGGGAGTCAGTGACGAACAATAATAAAGCAGGAAAATACAGTAAAACAAACCGTGAAGATAACCGGAGCAACAACCCTCTCAGGAGGGAAAAGATCACCTGTGCACCTGTATCCTGCTAATACCCGGCCACGTCGGACAACTAAACCGACTGGCCATACCGTACCTGCAGAAACCCGACCACGTCGGACAACTAAACCGACGGGTCGCACCGCTCGCACCTCGGCGCCTCAAACCCCACAACTAATAAGGGGCCCCACTACGTCACCTCGTGGGTATACACGGGTCATAGACCACTTTTCCGGAAAAGCGCACCCCTGCGGTGGCCAAACCGCGGGTGCGCGTGTCGCAGCCTCGAGCACAGTAACCGTGAAGATATATATAAAAATGTGTGTGCGTGACATATGAAAAGCAGAAAGCATAATCACCCATATGTAGAGCCATAAGATACACCATCTATATATTAAAGCAGAGCAAACATATATCTACTGACGATTAGTAAATGCTTTCTCCTGATGTCCTAACCCAAACATAGCACATAACTTTAGAGCAAACGAACAGTAATACCATCGATAATTATTTGGCGTTTTCCCCCGATGTTCTAACCCGAGCATAGCATATCATTTTATTTATTTTTTTTTTTCTCTTTAATTAAAACGCTGGTACATGTAAACGTTAGGACTTAAAGCAAAACCCACCTGTCGCCTGTAGCGTTCCGCGTTCGCTTCCTCCGCGTTCCGGCGCGCTCCTCGAAGCTGCAAAACGGATTCCCCGGGCGGGGAGGTCAAGACCCAAAGAGCGCAATCCATGAAGAGCCCCGAAATCGCAGCATGCGCGGGTTGGCCGCGCGGCGCCCCGCATGCGTGGGTTGCCCTGTGCGGCAGCCCCGCGTGCGGGCTGCCCCGCGCGGCAGCCCCGCGTGCGGGGGTGGCCCGCGCGGCAGCCCCGCGTGCGGGGTGGCCCGCGCGGCAGCCCCGCATGCGGGGTGGCCCGCGCGGCAGCCCCGCGTGCGGGGCTCCCCGCGCGGCAGCCCCGCATGCGGGCTGCCCCGCGCGGCAGCCCCGCGTGCGGGGGCTCCCCGCGCGGCAGCCCCGCATGCGGGGTGGCCCGCCCGGCAGCCGCCGCATGCGGGCTGCCCCGCGCGGCAGCCCCGCGTGCGGGGGCTCCCCGCGCGGCAGCCCCGCATGCGGGTTGCCCCGCGCGGCGGCCCCGCTCGGGGGGAGTTGCCCGCAGGCACGGGCAACCCCGCGCGATTCCAATCTCGCGCGGGTGCCCTGCCGGCGGGTGGCTCGCCCCGCCCCGACGCCCCCTCTCCGGTCCGCCCAAGAAAAAGCCCTCCCCTACACAATTTTTAAAATCAAGAACGAGGGAGGGAGGACTGAGATCGCGCTCACCTTGTCCTCGTCGGCACCGGGCGAAAAAGAGAGAGATCGTCCTATTTGGGTTCGTCGGATCTTGCGGGGAGGCGATCGGTCTCCTCCTTCTCCTCGTCGGGATCTCGCGTCGCCTCGATGCGGGTGGGAGACGGCTTCGGTTCTCACTTGTGCGAAAGGAAAAAGGAAGGGAATGGGAATCCCAATCCCTCAACCCTTATTAATTAGCCGTTTAGGCGCAAACGGGTCTAAACCCAAGTCCAACTAAACGTAACCCCGCCTAGACCAAAATGCATTAGGTTAACATCGATTTCGCTCAAATAAATCAGATTAAATTTAATTAACTCCAATTACATTAATTTGGACCAAAATAAAATAAATTAAATCAAATTAACCTAAACCCGGGCCTGGTTTACCTTTGCGGAGATGGCTGAACACTGCGACAACTTCAGGAATTTATTCCGGACGATTCCGGGGTCGAAAAACAGATCCGATCGCGCCGCCGGCCTCCGTTTCGCGAGCTTTGCTCTCTAAAAAATACCCGCGAGCCCCGTCGGCCTGCCCAAAACAACGCAAGAAGAGTCGTACCCTGGACCCCTTAGCCGAAAGGCGGTTCAAGAAAAAACACAGGAGAGGCCAACAGGGACCAAAAACCAGCGGTTATTACACCACTCACCTCTAAAAACGAGTTTCGTCCTCGAAACTCAAGCCCGGGTGGGAGTGAAAAGGTCGGGGTAGCACTCCTTCATCTTAGACTCCAGTTCCCAAGTTGCTTCCCGCTCCTCGTGGTTGTTCCAAAGTACTTTCACGTAGGGGATGGTTCGATTTCGCAGTGACTTGTTTTCCCTTGCCAAGATTCTCACCGGGGTTTCTTCAAAGCTGAGGTCCTCCTTAAGCTCGAGTGCTGAGGCGTCCAGAACGTGTGACGGGTCAGGAAGGTATTTCCGAAGCATCGAAACATGGAATACGTCGTGGACTCGGTCGAGGTTTGGTGGTAGGGCGAGGCGGTAAGCTACTGGGCCAATGCGCTCCAGGATCTCGAAAGGCCCCACGAACCGTGGGCTCAGTTTGCCCCTTAGCCCGAAACGCCTGATTCCTCTGGATGGCGAGACCCGCAAAAACACGTGTTCCCCCACTTGAAACTCCAAGTCACGGCGCCTCTGGTCTGCGTAACTCTTCTGTCGACTCTGGGCGGTCAGCAGGCGCTGCCTGATGAGGCGCACTTTCTCTTCAGTTTCCTCCACTAAGTCGGGTCCCAAGAGTTTCCGCTCTCCCAAGTCGTCCCAGCAAATCGGGGATCGGCAGCGCCTTCCATATAATGCTTCGTAGGGCGCCATCTGAATGCTGGCCTGGTAGCTGTTGTTGTAGGCAAATTCCGCGAGAGGTAGGTAGCGTGCCCAACCGATTCCCCAATCAAGCACACAAGCGCGGAGCAGGTCTTCGAGGGTTTGAATCACCCGCTCCGACTGTCCGTCCGTCTGAGGGTGGAAGGCTGTGCTGAACTGAAGTCTGGTGCCCATAGCCCGCTGAAGGCTCTGCCAAAACTTCGAGACAAAGCGCGTGTCTCTATCCGAGGTGATCGATGCCGGTACTCCATGTAGTCTCACGATCTCGCTGATGTAGACTTGAGCTAGCCGTTCGCGGGTCCAAGTGGTGTGAATTGGTAGGAAGTGTGCTGACTTGGTTAACCGGTCGACTATGACCCAGATCGCGTCGTGGCCCTGCTGTGATCGTGGGAATCCCGTGACGAAATCCATTGTAATCTGGTCCCATTTCCACTCTGGTACCGGTAGGGGTTGTAGCTTCCCGGCTGGTCGCTGATGCTCGGCCTTTATCTGTTGGCATACTAAGCAGTGAGCCACGTGTCGAGTCACGTCTCTTTTCAATTTAGGCCACCAAAAGGTCTGTTTAAGATCCCTGTACATCTTTGTGCCTCCCGGATGTGCCGCATAAGGGGCTCGATGTGCCTCTGCTAAGATCTCTTCTTTCAACTCTGGTGAATCCGGCACGCAGATCCGTCCGCGGAACCATAGGGTGCCGTCGTCTTTCACCGCAAAGTCAATCTCTTGGCCCTGGGGGATCTTGTCTCGTATGCGCTGTAGGTGTGGGTCGGTCCGCTGTCCCTCCTGGATCTTCTCGAATAACGTCGGCTTGACCACCAAAGTTAAAAGTTGCATAACCGTGCCCGCAGGCACCACCTCCAATTGCATTCGCGCGAACTCCGCGATCAGGTGGTTCTGCTTCGTCAGCGCGTTCTCTGACGCCCCTTCCTGATGCCCTTTCCTGCTCAGTGCGTCTGCTACCACATTTGCCTTCCCGGGGTGATATTGAATCGTCAAGTCGTAATCCTTTAACAACTCGAGCCACCGCCTCTGCCGCAAGTTTAACTCTTTTTGGGTAAAGATGTACTTAAGACTTTGATGATCTGAGAAAACGTTGCAGTGGACTCCGAAGAGGTAATGCCTCCACAGCTTTAAAACGAAGACTACGGCAGCCAACTCCAAGTCGTGTATCGGGTAGTTCTTTTCGTAGTCCTTCAGCTGCCTGGACGCGTAGGCGATCACCTTCCCCTGCTGCATCAGAACACCTCCCAGACCGATCCTTGATGCATCGCAGTACACTTCATAATCCTCTCCCGGCGTCGGCAGCACAAGTATTGGTGCCCTAGTCAATCTTTTCTTGAGTTCCTCAAAACTCTCCTGACACTTGGCCGTCCATACGAACTTCTCCCCTTTTCTGGTCAACCGATTTAAGGGGGTAGCAATTTTCGCGAAACCCTCAACGAAGCGTCTGTAGTATCCCGCCAGTCCTAGGAAACTACGGACCTCCGTTACCGACGTCGGCGGCTGCCAGTCCACCACTGCTTCCACCTTCTTGGGATCCACGGCGATTCCCTGTGCCGAGATCACATGTCCCAGAAAACCGACTTCGCGCAGCCAGAACTCACACTTCTTGAGTTTGGCGAACAGCTTCTGTTCTCTGAGGGTCTGGAGGATCGTTCGTAGATGGTCCTCGTGCTCCTCGTCGGTAGTGGAGTAGATCAGAATGTCGTCGATGAAGACTACCACGAACCGATCCAGGAAGGGTCTAAAAATCCGGTTCATCATGTCCATGAAAACAGCGGGGGCGTTCGTAAGCCCGAAAGGCATCACCGTGAACTCGTAGTGGCCGTACCGAGTCCTGAAGGCGGTCTTGGGAATATCTTCATTTCGAACTCGGAGTTGATGATAGCCCGACTGTAGGTCAATTTTGGAGAAGACTGTTGCTCCCCGTAACTGATCAAAGAGGTCGTCGATTCTGGGCAGGGGGTATTTATTCTTCACCGTAACCTTGTTTATCCCTCTGTAGTCGATGCAGAGACGCAGGCTTCCGTCTTTCTTCCGCACGAAGAGTACCGGTGCGCCCCAGGGTGACACACTCGGTCTGATGAACCCTTTATCCAGGAGGTCTTCCAGCTGTGCTTTAAGCTCCTTTAGCTCCGCGAAGGCCATTCGGTAAGGCGCCTTCGTAATTGGCTGCGTGCCTGGTACTAGCTCGATAGGGAACTCCACCTCCCGCTCCGGAGGCATCCCGGGCAGTTCTGCGGGGAAAACGTCGGGGAAGTCCCTCACCACCGGGATGTCTGAAGGGGTCGACGAGGGTCGGGTGGCCAGATCCACCGATGCTAAATAGGCCACGCATCCACCCTCTACCAACCTTCTGGCTCGCGCCGCTGAAATGACCCCCGGGAAGGTGATGCTCTTGCCCGCCATATACACATGTTCAGGAAAACCCGGTTCTTGCAATCGAACTTGTCGCTTGTCACAGTCAATGAGCGCCTGGTACCTCGTGAGCCAATCCATGCCTAACACCGCGTCGTACTCCTTCAAGGGGATTACCACCAAATCCCATGGGCAAGCCAGTCGCCCAAGCTTAATCGAGCAGGCGGCCACGAAGCTGACCGCCTCCAAAGTCCCCCCCGCCGTTTGCACCGTCAAGAGACTTTGAAGGGGGGTCTCCTCGAGATCATGCATAAAAACGAAATCGCGAGAAATGAACGAGTGTGTTGCTCCGGTATCGAAAAGAGTTCTAGCACGGGAATTCGAAACGGAAGTAGTACCTGCAAGAGCGTCCTCCGGTGGATTAGTCCCTTGGCTGGTCATTGAGAAAACCCTCCCGCCTGGTTGTGGCTGCCGATCCTCCTCACGCCGCGGTGCGGGGGGTCTGGAAGTTGACGCCATAGGAGCTTTCCCCCGCCCTGAGGGCTGTGGCGCGGGCGTATAAGCTCCCGAGGGTGCAGGTCCCCCGCCCAAGGGGCAGTTGCGGCGGAAGTGCCCCCGCTTGCCGCACCTGAAACAATGGTCGCTCCGTTGGGGGCACTCTCCCGCAATGTGCCCTCCTCCGCAAATAACGCAAGGCCTATTTCCCGGCCTCGGCCCTCCTGCTGGCGCGCCCCGGGGTCCCGCCTGTGGTCTCCACCGTTTGGAGGCTCCGCCCCCACTCCAAGAACCTCCTCCCGAGTTCTGCTGTTGCCGCTTTCTGTCCTCCAGTCGCGCCGAGTTCTCCCTTCTGGCGCGGGTGATCGCAAAGCCCCGCTCTACCGTAGTGGCCCTGTCGACCACTTTCTGGAATGTATGCAGGTCAGCTGCTTGCACCACCTCAAAAATATTGCTCCGCAGGCCGTCCACAAAAAGTTGCGCCTTGTGAGCCTCGTCCCTTATAACGAACGGGACGCAGTTCGCTAGGCGAACGAACTCTCGTTGGTACTCCATGACCGTCCGATTTCCCTGCTGGATATGGTTCAGATCATCTTCCAACTTCTTCTTGACACTGCTGGTGAAGAAGGCCTCGAATAGCTCTTTCTTGAAAGTTTCCCAGGACGGGAAAGCAGTACCCTTAGCAGGATCTGGGCGTACCGTCTTCCACCATAAACGGGCATTCCCCTCCAGGCAATGGACTGCCAGGGGAACCCGCTCATCATCCTCCATGAGTAGGTCTTCAAAAAGTTTCTCCATCGACCCCACCCAGTTCTCAACGACCCACGGATCTGTCGTGTCCCCTTCGAACGTGGGCGGGTCGTGCTTCTTAAAGTCCTTCAAGTTGGCCCGCACTCGATCCCGCTCGGTCATCACAACCCCCCCCCCACTCGTGGCGGCGGCAGCCGCGATAGGGGTAGGCGTGACCACTGTTTCCTCCAGAATAACCCGGCTAGTTGTCCCTGGTGCCGGCCCCGTAGTCGCCGCTGGTGGTGGTGCTGTCGGTGGTGCCGCGGCCGGTGCTGTCGGTCCCGGCGGAGGGACCGGGGCGGCCGTCACTGGCGCGGCCTGCTGCTGCTGCGTCAACTGACGCACATGATCGGTGAGGGTGGCCAATTGCCCCGCCATTTCCCGCAATTGCTGCCGCAGGAGCTGGTTCTCTGCGGCCGTCGATGTTGTCGCGTCTGCCTCGGCGTCTCCTGCCGACGACCTGGTACGAACCATAGCTGTCACACGCAACATGGGTCTACGTCAGACTTTACCTACAACCACATGCCACTTAGCTCAAGAAAAGACTCCAACGTTTTCCCCCCCCCCCCCGATCACTCACGTTCTAAAGTCCTATGTCCTACCCATTTCATTCACTTATAGATATGTGAGGCATTCCCACGGATGTCAGCATTAACTGTTGTGATTGAATGAATTGTCTCTGATACCATCTTAATCTGTCACGCCCCGGGGGAGTGCTTTAGCGGAACGGCGCGTTTTTTTTTTTTTTTTTTTTTTGAAAGATCTCCCCTCCCCAGCGCGTGCCCAGACCCGCCGCACATACAGGATCTCTCTGCAAACGGGCAGAGTCTCCCCTGTACGTGCACGGCGTATGGTTGAGTACACTTCCCAAACAAGCATAACCATTCAATCACAATATTCAGCAACATACAACCAGTATTCTAAATCTTTAAACAAATGGCCGATTCAGTTTGGAAAGGATAAATCCACAGTTTTAAAAGAGTGCCCACCCGACACTTGTGTTTTGAAAATGAGTTTTCGAAACCAACATAAAACCACAGGGTTTTGAAAACGGTGCCCACACGGCACTTATGTTTTGAAAACGAGTTTTCGAAACCAACATAAAACCACAGGGTTTTGAAAACGGTGCCCACACGACACCCGGGTTTTAAAAACGATTTTTGAAAATCTTTCTTTGGGTTTGTCTTTTCTTTTCTTTTTTTTTTAAATGGCCAACAGGAATGAAAGGAAAAGTAAAGCATCATAGTATCACCAAGTGCTGACATCCACGCCGACCCCACAAGGGTATCGAGAGCCTCAAACATACTACAATGTAAATGATATGCTGGGAAGAAAGATAAAATACAGCCCGGGGTCCCCGACGACCCAGCTGCGTCCGTCCCGTCCTCACCGTCGCCTATCTCTCTCCCCGTCGGGTCCCTGTCACGAAAATGGGGAGTCAGTGACGAACAATAATAAAGCAGGAAAATACAGTAAAACAAACCGTGAAGATAACCGGAGCAACAACCCTCTCAGGAGGGAAAAGATCACCTGTGCACCTGTATCCTGCTAATACCCGGCCACGTCGGACAACTAAACCGACTGGCCATACCGTACCTGCAGAAACCCGACCACGTCGGACAACTAAACCGACGGGTCGCACCGCTCGCACCTCGGCGCCTCAAACCCCACAACTAATAAGGGGCCCCACTACGTCACCTCGTGGGTATACACGGGTCATAGACCACTTTTCCGGAAAAGCGCACCCCTGCGGTGGCCAAACCGCGGGTGCGCGTGTCGCAGCCTCGAGCACAGTAACCGTGAAGATATATATAAAAATGTGTGTGCGTGACATATGAAAAGCAGAAAGCATAATCACCCATATGTAGAGCCATAAGATACACCATCTATATATTAAAGCAGAGCAAACATATATCTACTGACGATTAGTAAATGCTTTCTCCTGATGTCCTAACCCAAACATAGCACATAACTTTAGAGCAAACGAACAGTAATACCATCGATAATTATTTGGCGTTTTCCCCCGATGTTCTAACCCGAGCATAGCATATCATTTTATTTATTTTTTTTTTCTCTTTAATTAAAACGCTGGTACATGTAAACGTTAGGACTTAAAGCAAAACCCACCTGTCGCCTGTAGCGTTCCGCGTTCGCTTCCTCCGCGTTCCGGCGCGCTCCTCGAAGCTGCAAAACGGATTCCCCGGGCGGGGAGGTCAAGACCCAAAGAGCGCAATCCATGAAGAGCCCCGAAATCGCAGCATGCGCGGGTGGCCGCGCGGCGCCCCGCATGCGTGGGTTGCCCTGTGCGGCAGCCCCGCATGCGGGCTGCCCCGCGCGGCAGCCCCGCGTGCGGGGTGGCCCGCGCGGCAGCCCCGCATGCGGGGTGGCGCGCGGCAGCCCCGCATGCGGGCTGCCCCGCGCGGCAGCCCCGCGTGCGGGGCTCCCCGCGCGGCAGCCCCGCATGCGGGCTGCCCCGGGCGGCAGCCCCGCGTGCGGGGGCTCCCCGCGCGGCAGCCCCGCATGCGGGGTGGCCCGCGCGGCAGCCCCCGCATGCGGGCTGCCCCGCGCGGCAGCCCCGCGTGCGGGGGCTCCCCGCGCGGCAGCCCCGCATGCGGGTTGCCCCGCGCGGCGGCCCCGCTCGGGGGGAGTTGCCCGCAGGCACGGGCAACCCCGCGCGATACCAATCTCGCGCGGGTGCCCTGCCGGCGGGTGGCTCGCCCCGCCCCGACGCCCCCTCTCCGGTCCGCCCAAGAAAAAGCCCTCCCCTACACAATTTTAAAATCAAGAACGAGGGAGGGAGGACTGAGATCGCGCTCACCTTGTCCTCGTCGGCACCGGGCGGAAAAAGAGAGAGATCGTCCTATTTGGGTTCGTCGGATCTTGCGGGGAGGCGATCGGTTTCCTCCTTCTCCTCGTCGGGATCTCGCGTCGCCTCGATGCGGGTGGGAGACGGCTTCGGTTCTCACTTGTGCGAAGGAAAAAGGAAGGGAATGGGAATCCCAATCCCTCAACCCTTATTAATTAGCCGTTTAGGCGCAAACGGGTCTAAACCCAAGTCCAACTAAACGTAACCCCGCCTAGACCAAAATGCATTAGGTTAACATCGATTTCGCTCAAATAAATCAGATTAAATTTAATTAACTCCAATTACATTAATTTGGACCAAAATAAAATAAATTAAATCAAATTAACCTAAACCCGGGCCTGGTTTACCTTTGCGGAGATGGCTGAACACTGCGACAACTTCAGGAATTTATTCCGGACGATTCCGGGGTCGAAAAACAGATCCGTTCGCGCCGCCGGCCTCCGTTTCGCGAGCTTTGCTCTCTAAAAAATACCCGCGAGCCCCGTCGGCCTGCCCAAAACAACGCAAGAAGAGTCGTACCCTGGACCCCTTAGCCGAAAGGCGGTTCAAGAAAAACACAGGAGAGGCCAACAGGACCAAAAAACCAGCGGTTATTACAGGTGATGGAGTGATCAATTGAGAGCCTCTCTGTGCTAGAGAGTTTTTGGCTGTTGTTGAACTGCGCGCTCCAGGTTCGAGGGACGAGGCGCATAGGATATGTGGCTGGGAGGGATTGCGCCAGGATACCTTTCAGTTTAGTTAGTCCCTCAGTTACGGATTATTGACGCCTCGATGGTGTAGGCGTTGTGTAGGGAGCGTGGAGTTGCAGTCCTTGGATAGGGATCCGCCGCCAGAGGTGAGTTCAGGATATTGGCGCTTGGCGCCGGGTGATGGAGGACAAATCGGCCGGCAGAGGCACTTCTGATTTCCTTCCTGGGTGACGGGTTCCTAAGATGCCAGAGATCGGGTGGACCCCGATGGCAGCATCAGCATCTATATCAGAGTGGCGCAGCGCGGGGTAGCGTGGATTTGCTATCTGCGGAGGACCTTATTCGTCGCCTCGGTGTGAGCAGAGACAGAGGTCGTGCTCCTTTGTGTTTGGCTAGATTTTCAGGCCGATTGAGCAACAACCACTTGTATCGAGTGGTGAAATCTGCCGCCGGTTGGAGGGCGCCACGGCAGGGATGGATTTGTTGCAAGTGTGATCTCATCACAGCAGCGGAGTTAGAGCATGTTGCATTCCTACATGGACGAGAGGCAGAATTATTACCACGTGCACTAGAGGTACAGGTTTCTGTTGTTTGTGTATGTGGAGGAGACCTTTGGATCATGTACAGTGCAGCTGAGACTGCAGAAAGAGAGGACTTGACCTTCTGCGAGGCAGACGGGAGAAGGCTGATGGTTGAGATTGTTAGAGCACACAGGTTATAGCGACAGTGTGAGTTCTTTTGGCGACAGGGATTCAAGGTTATCTCTGTTGC